>JANIIA010000191.1:16782047-16798628 GCA_027478495.1 Erythroxylum alaternifolium | reverse complement strand
TTATGTTATTCTTCTAATCAAGAGTATTTTGTGTTTAACCTTATTATTTCTTTAATTAGCAAAAATTTTGAAAGCTCTAAGTAAAGATATGAATAAAACATTAAAGCGGTGCAAAATAAATTAATAAAAATTAAATATAAAAATTAAAAGGGATTGAAATAAATAATTCACTTTTAGTTTATTCAAATTTTATGAAGCATTAAGAGGTTTTGAGTATATGAAAGGCTTCATGTAAGATTCTTCATGCTTCGATAATCACTGGAAGTAGGGTTGTATGTGAAGGTTTTAGGCCCTGTTTGACAATCAGTGGATTGCATTAGCTGTTAGTTGATTCTATCAACAATTAGCCAACAATTGATTATATCAACTGATTTGAACAACAGATAATATTAGTTATTTATTAGCTATTTAATATTATTTGTTTAATTGTAAAATGACTTATAAGAGCATAACTTAAAAAAATTATAAGGCCAAGATTAGATATTTAATTTTTATAAAAATTAATTTTTAACTCTAATAAAAAAACATAAAACATTCTTAAAAATTGTCATCATAACATATTTTTTATTTTGTAACTAGAAAACTTATTTCGTTAATAAAATAATTTTGTCACAAACATAATACATACTTTCAAGTTTTGTACCTAAAAAACTTACTTTATTGTAAAAAATTTTATCATTGTAGAATACACGCATAATTTTTAATTATGCACAATTTTTAGTTTGAATTATCCATAATATCACTATAGCACAATTAGCATAATTCAAAAATTATGAAAGGAGGGTATAATTAGTTTTTTACCTATTAATTTTTGGCTTAAAATAAAAAACGCTTCTCTTATGGAGATTTTCTGAAATCAACTTGTTAGGGTTAAATAAGCCAACCAATCAGCCATTCATCAAACACATTTATTAACTTTTTAAGATAGTCAAATAGCTAACTTGTGTCAACCAGCTAAAAAATAGCTGATAAGCTATTTGCCAAACGAGTCCATTTTATTGAAAATGTAGACATATAGTTGACATTTTACCAGGAATCTAAATTGATTCACTTAAGATCAAAAATTGGAGGGGGTTTTATGAACGAATTCGATGAATTTAGTTATGAAGTGTTAAGGAAACAAAAATCCTGATTTAAAGTGTTCATCCTTCTTATGATAATGGGGATAGTATGTGTATAATCATATATAAACGGCATACCAATTCCTTGTCATTTGTTGTTACAAAAAAATGTAATTTATAGCAGATTTTTCACCTAAAAAAATACCTTGTTAAATGTTAAATTGTATATAAGGTTAGCTTTTAAAAGCTTAAACTTTAAAAAGATATAGGTAAATATTCCTATAGTTTGGTCGGCATCCATTAGTTGTGCTTCATGATGCTAAAAGGGAAGCTAAAATATAGACATATAAAATACATTTTATGTAGTTTCTAGCTTTTGGAGTTCCATTAAGCTACCTTGCAAGTGTCATGTGGTCGACCAACATCAGATGGCTTATAATTACACCTAAGAAATATCTAATCAAAACAATTAAATAAACTAGTGGGTTGCATATTTTGTTTAGGAAAAGATTTTCAATGGTGGACCAACATGATGTTACCTATTGGTGAAAATTAGCCAAATTTATTCTCCATTTTTATCCTTAGTTACTAGGCACTGACTCTCATAATAATAAAAAAGAATAGTTTACTGAGATATTGGGGAAACATGAAAGCAAAAATGGAGAAAGTATATATCAACATGTCTAGCTGAATCACACTTTAATCACCAATTGGATAAAAGTAAAAAAAATACAGTTAGATAATAGTTAACTTAATCTTAATCTAAACTCTTATTAGTAGTTAATATTAAATAGTTAGATAATATCTTTTTAGTTATTAATAAAATCACTAAATAAAACAAAAAATTTAAATTTCTTTTTATAGTCTTAACAAATTATGAAAATAAGACACAAAAACAAAAATTAGAATTCATCAAACAAAATTCTTATATCACAGTTGAAAATAAAAGTAGAAAATCAAAAATAAAAATGGATTGAAAAAACCCTAACTTTTTTTTTCATTATCTTTACCATCCTCCATTTGTTGGCTTTAGTGAATGTATCTCCCTTTGTAAGTTTCAACAATCAGATCAAAAATTTTGATGTGAGTTAAGTACTTAACAAAATTATCACTAGTGCCATTTGACTAGCAATCAATCAATACGAATATATAAAGAGTAAGAACAATATCTTTTAAAGAAGCTTATATAAAGGCCTTATATTAATTACTCCATGTTGATAATCCAATTTAAAAGCACATAGTCTATATAGATTGCACAAACATGTTGCAATATAAATTTGGCAAAGGTTGTTTAAGAAACCCACTTGACTATTGTACTTCTAAGACCAACAGTCAATGATTATTTGATTTGTAGGCCTTAATTTTTGCAATGCTTTGGTTAATTTATAAATAGTGAAACATGGGTTTTACTTCAGTTGATGAATCTAATACTCTCATTAAAACTAATGAAAAGTAATGATTAGCTTGACCTTTGAATTGTCACAAAGTTGTATCCTTTCCCAAATGACTTATAATAAAATAGGCTTATTTTCTACTAAACTAAAAGGTCGATCCTATAATTCTTCTTATGTTTCCCTTTGATGTTCAAGATTTTTTCTATTTACTCGTCAAACTAGTTCCTTACAATATATACTTTTTTATTTTATTATTGTTTGGATTTGTTGCATTCTTATAATAATGTTTAAGGAAACTAACATATAAAGGTGGGTATACCTTTAAACTTTTGAGGATTTTTAGTTTATACCTACATTTCCAACTTCATTAAGTGCCTATCATACTTCAATACCAATCCTTATGCATTTGTTTGCTACTCATCTTCTTCCATATACAAAGAGTAACTTTTAGCGATCTTTTGTCTTAAATATCAAAGTATAAAGGCATTCATATCAAGTTTGGATAATTTTTCATCCACTTAGAAACCTTTCGAAGATTATCCCTTAGCTTATCAAGTAATTCATGTTTCTCCTTTATAAATATATAAAAGTTAGACACTTTTCCTTTTGACTTATGTTGAGAGATCTTGAGGGAGTAAGAGAATGTAGTCCTAATACAAGCTCAATGAACTTTTCATTGTTATCAATGATCTACACAAGTTATGACAAAATTGAAGAATATCAAGTAAATTAATTCAGTTTATTTTATTTGCATTTATAAAAGGCCACAAATACTCCTCTTTTAGGCTATTAATTTTATCTATTTGAATGCCCATTTGTGGGTGATTATGCACATTCAATCATCTTTTTAGAAAGAATTTGAGTGCCTTGCTTTATGGAGAACTTCAAGTAGGGAGTTTATAAGTGTTGTTGTATATAAAACTTTAGGTTGAATGTTTCTGGAGTTCATTTTATATTACTATTGTACAAATAGTTCAATGAAAGTTTTACTTTATCATATCTTTTTTATCCATTTCTTTTAGTTGAATTGTGAATACACTTATGTATTAAGAGTAAGTGAATCATCTAAGTACAAGTGTGAGTTAAGTATTTAAAAACTTGTATAGAAATGGTTCAAAGATCATGAAAGAAAGTTAAGTTAAGCTTGCACTGTAGTTTGGCATTAATATGAAATGTCAACTAGGGAACAAGGTGAAGTCCTATGAGTAGGTGAATTAAATGGTAGATATCAAACAAAATCTCGAGAGTGAGCAAGGGTTGGCATGAGTTGGTGTACATTGGTGATTCAATAAAGCCAACCTTTTATTGAGCTATTCATAATAAAAAATACAAAGGACCTTAGAGAAACTTTCAAGCTTTCTACAATAAAAACTTAAGAACCCCCAACTTAAAGCTCTCTATAATGAGATTAGACATATTCTAAGATCATATTCTCTATGATCTTAATGGACTTATGAGAACAAAGTTAATAACTCCCCACTGATTAGGCAGATTTAGTGAAAACAAGTGTATAATTCCCACTAACTTAGTGGTTTATTGATTAAAATAAGCACTTTTTATTACTTGATCCTAACATTGGTTTTCCCATTTTATTTACTTAATTTTTATTTTATTTTCTTTTTCATTGAATTTTACTCCTTTAAACATCTTTATCTTCTTGGTTTGTCATTTAACCTTACTGTTAACCGCCTTCTTGTCAATCATTCCCTTTATTACCACTGGTGGTAATTTTATTGTCAAACTTTCTTTTTTATTGACTATTAGTTGTCCGTAGGTTAATGATTAAGAATAGACATGTCAATGGGCCGGGGCTCGACTTGCCCATTTATTTTTAAAGGAAAAAAATTCAAAACGATGTCATTTCGAAAAAATTGGGTCGGTCGACCATAGTCAGCCCGTGGCCCGGCCAACCTGGACTAAAAACGAGCCTAGCCGGGCGAGTCGGGCCATAATTGTCATCCCTAATTAAGAATGTCATTAAGTCAATTTTTTAAATTTTATTGATGATATTGGTTAAATTCTTTCCTTTTTAAACAATATTTGTCTAACCTTAAACATTTTACGAAGTTATAGAAAATTTAATTTCTTTTATCTTTCTCATTTGATTATTCTATTTAAGAAAATTTAAACTATAAAAAATAAATTTAATTAATCAGTACTACTTTTACCATACATTTAAAATATTTTATTATTAACTTAATAACTAAAAGCTATAATAGTCAATTTAGTGTAGAAAATATGATTAAACAGTTAAAAATGAACAATTTTCTCTCATTAATTGAAGACAAGAAAATCTTTTTTAAGGAAAAAGTTGACAAAATTTGTTGAATTTGATTTGATTGAATTTATGCATAATTGAAGTATTAGTAAAGGAGGAAGAATTTTTTTTGTGAATTGGGTTTGTTTTACAATCTTATTGTAAGAACTTCATTGATTAACTTGTTTCATATATAATTTCTAGTGTTTCTAACAATAAAGTGATCACATTGAAATATTGATGATAGAATGAAATAAATTGTTTAAGGACAAGACTATATCAATATACTACCTATTTATCTTATGTGGTGATAAATACTAACTTGATATCTTTTCTTACAATAGTTATGATATATTTACTTTCTTACAAAACAAAATATACTTATGATTAGAAGATATATACTTTTTAACTAGATTACTTATGAAGGGAAACCTAATAACTATAAAGGCTACATATAAATTACAAATATGTAAAATATTATTAAGTATATTTTCACTTATAAATTACATATATGTGAAAGATTACTAGTTACAATTTCAATAAGAGGGGATCATAAAGGGAGTGGTAAGTTCTAATGAGTGTAATAGTAGTTTGAGTAGTGCATGTGATAATTGGTAGCCTTGACATTTGTAAATATGTTAAAGCTTGTTTATTTTACATCTTAAGTTATTTTTTTAAGAATATACACAAATATGAGTTATAAATTGATTATGCTCATTTTTTAGAAGACATTTATAACGTTTATCATATTGTAGAGGGTTGAGCATATTAGATTTGTAATATCTTGTTTTCCATACTAAGGGTTAAAACTTTAGACTATTACACATGAGCTTTATCATTTGAGATTTATGAGGTGCATTACATTCACATGCATAACATGAGCATATACACACATGAATGTTGATTTAGAAAACATTGTAAAGATAGTATATGCACTCAATTGGCATATTCCGGGGTATGAAAGATTTAAAATGGTTTTAATATGATTGAGCATTGATTATGTCTTGAATTTTGGTTGATGGATTATAATTGGCAATTTAAAATTAATTGTTACAATTGGGAGATTTATGAATTTATATGTATATTTAGACTAGAAAAATGTCAAGTGGCAAGACAAGTTGACATATGGCAGTAGAAATAAATGACAAGTGGCATTAGAATTGAGAAACAAATGGCTTAGATAATTGGGTGACAAATGGCGTGGAGATTGAGAGACAAATGGACTAATTATTAAGTGACAATTGGTATCATAAGTAGAATACATGTGGTATGGTTCATTATGTGACAAGTGTCATAACACTTACCACACACCTATCTCACAATATACACACACAAGACAACCATTTTCTCTTTCATTTCTACTTTTTGCTACATGCTCTCTTCTTCTCCTTCTTCATTCACAACACTCTCACCCAACCGTCACAACTTTTGAACTTTGGCCAAAATACTTCACTTTGCCACTCCAAGATCTCAGTGTTTTCACCTTATTGATGAAAATCTAACCTATTCCACCTTAAAATGGTGATGATCATGCAAGCTTGGAGAGCTAGGTTACTTGATGATTTGAGGAAGCTTTGGAGTTAAACAAGTAAAATGTTAATCTTCATGGCTTATTTTAATAAAAACATTTATGATGATTGTTTAGGGATGGATTGATAGTGAAAATGGTGTTGATGAATTGTGTAAGAAATTGATGAATGAAAGGATACAATCATGTTCTATTTTTGTGTAAATGATAAACAATAGTTTATGAATTGTTGTATGAATGATTTGAGTTGGAATTAAGGTAAAATTGATGAGGAATTGAGGTGTAAATAATGAACTATGAAGAAGATGTTTTGGATTGAGTATGTAAGGATTAAAATCTGGAAAATTTTGAAGGAAAGGGATAAAAAAAATTTTAGAAGGCATCTACAATCATGGGAAATACATTGGAAATGAGATTTTCTCTTTTGTGTGATCTTTGAACCAACTAAGAATAAGTTACTTTACTTTGGTGCAATTAGACTTAATTGAGGCTTGAAATGAACCTAGTTTGATGCTTGATTAATTGGTTAAAGTGTTTAATAAGTTTAGGTTGTTAATTTATATTATAACTAAGGAATGGATTGTTAGATATCATGTATCTAAATCTGGAAATTTAGAGTTGTTAAAGGAATAAAGGTCTTTTTAGGAATGTAAATGTGATATAAAGGATATGAGAAATGTGAATTAGGTATGAACGAATGAGAATTTGGATATTGTGTGATTATATAATGCTAGGAAAGGATTGGCGAATGTTGATTGATGAAATCAGAATAATCAAGTATAATTGAGTTATAAACCTAATTGCAAAGTAGTTATATCTAAGTTATGATGTATGAATGGTTAAGAGTTGTGATTTAAGGATACATACTTGGGAAAGCCAATTGAGCATCCATTGAACATGACACACATATATATATGTGCGTGATTAAATACTAATATGAATGATCAACTTAGTAATATGTATAATATGTGTGTATTGTATGACTAAAGAAGCACAAATAGAATGTCAGCATCCAGACAATGCCGGTTCGTTAAGGTAATAGCTTATTTGGAGCTTATTGTGAGCCAACCTAGATGTTTTCCCACTGTGATTGATTTGTTTCTGTTTAAATTTCAGTTATTGAGCTATTATTGATATGATTGTGATAATTCTAGACATTGATGGTCTAAGGAGTTTGATAATTGAGATTATATTGGGAGAGTTTCCTAATTTTATGTGAATCTAGAAAAATATGTGTACTCAACTAAATTTTGAATGCTGGACTTAGGTTTGATGAATATGTGAAAATGATTGTGCATGAAGAATGAAAGATATTGATTGCATATAATGAGAATTGATGCATTCCATCACATTATGATGCATGATCAGACAAAGGAGTTGTGACCGGAGTGACCAGTGAAAAGAAAGCTTAAAGCTAAAAAATGTGCACAAAGAGCCACAGGTTCAGTTGTTAATGAGCTCGATATTCACAAAGGGTACGGGACAGTTTATGAAAGAAGCTTAGTATACACAACAGATGCGAGACAATAAAAAGGCGCTCAGTTACAAAAAAGCAAAAAATGAATGGAGTCACATGTGTATTTGCATATACAACTTGATATGTATCATATGCATGATTGAATTGAATTATTGGATTTTTCTGATTATAGTGAGATGAAAATTGTATTTGTCTAAGCATGATTAAATATGATGATTTGTTCAAAATTGGATGATATGAATCGCTTGTGAATTTGATTGTAAATTGTCCTTATTTGTTGATATGAGTGGGCACATTAATGATGGTTCACTCACTGAGTTTGCAAACTCATCAAAATTGCAAATGTTGATTTTTAGGTACGAGGGAGACCTAGCTTCTAAGGCAAACTAGTAGAAGTATAGTTCTGTCAATTTTGGAAATCAAGAATGGCTCAAAGGTCTAGTCAACCGATGCTGAGGAGTTTAGATAGAATACTTTTGTATAGTTTCTCATTTCATGTAGAACTTTTTGTAAAAGAAAAGTACACTCTCAGATGTCTTTGATGATGTAAATATATAGATTAAAAAATGCCACAATGTAAATTATGTTTGTGATTGAAATGAGAAAAGTTGATCTTTTAACTACTTATGTTATGTATGATGCCATAATAAGTGAATGTGATTGCTCTAACATGCCATTTTTCATAAGGTATGTTCTTGAATGTCCTCTAGATATTTGAGCATATGTTCTATAGAGGTAGTGTGCTATAAGATCACGTTTATAGAAATATAAATAGTATGGTAGAGAGTAGAAGACAAAACTTATGAGAGATTGTCTTATGTTATAAATAAGAGTCAAATTTTCACACCAATTATGAATTTCTTTGCATTCAACATTTTAATATGTTGATTTTTTTGTGTTGCATTAAATTTTCCTTTAAAATCCTCTAAGAACTAAATACTACTTGTCTTAGTCATAAAATTTACAGGATCTTCTATTTTATGAGAGGTCAATATGATATTCTTTCAAGGAATGTAAGAAAATAAAATTAAAAAATATTTACAATAGAGCCAAAAGTTGAAGTTTGAATTCATTCTTTTTTTAAAATTTTTGTAGGATTGATATCAGATTAATGCATATGTCTTCTAATAGATGATTTCACAATTAAAGTTATGCTTAATTTGAGAAAATTTGTTTTATTTAAATTATTTTTAATTCTATTGTTTGAACTAATATCATGATTAATTAGGTCTCTTGTAGGTACATAATGTTAAAATGAGGGTAAGGAAAAGAACTCGTTCCTTTCATTTTTACCTTTTAGATATTTTAAAAATATTAATGTACTTGATTAATCAAATTAATCTATCATAAAATTAAGTTGAAGTAAAATTGGTCCATTGTAGTTAATCAAATGCAATTCTTTTTTATATTTACATAATTTTGGTTTGATTTTCTAGTAAAAATCAAATTTGACACTTATCTTTCTTTATATATGTTACATAATTCTATTTTTAGTTGAAAATTCTTGAATTTTGCCTAAGTTTATGAAAGAAAATATTTAAGACAATTTTACTTATATATTTAAAGCTTTATCTAACATACGTTTTCTCGATAAAATTTAACTTGTCAAAAGTTATCACATTTTTCTCCTTATATTTAAAAATAAAACTTATACAATTAGGTAAAATTCAATAAAGAAAGTCTTGAATAGAATATCATTATTTGTCTATATAAATTTTGCCTTTTAATCATGACCAAATTACACGATAATTTCTCTCCCATTTTAAAGAAAAAGGTTTCTTAATTTAAAAAGATTTAAATTTTCTCACATGCTAAATAATAAAAATACTTTGAAAATATATAATATTGATATTTACACACCATGACTAATTTGAAATACTCTCAATTATAGATAAAGGGTTATATAAAGAATAAAACGAAAAATCGGTATTAGAATTCTTTTAATCCTAGCCAAACAATTAAGGTTAGGTTTGATTATAAAATAAAAATATTGGGGAATATTCTACCCACTTAAGTAGTTAATTAAATTTCTTATAGGTCTTGTAATTTAGGAAGTTAATGAAAGAACTAACATTTATTGTGACTAATGTAAAGTTTGTTTAGGTGCATACGACCTACAAAATATGTGGTTGGATGCCTAATAGTTTGTTGATCTAACACAAGGTTTAAAAACAAAATGAAATTCTTAGAATGAATCTTATGAATTGGAGTTAAAAGAAAATACCTAAAATAAATCTTAAGGATTGGAATTGAAATGAAATAGTTAGAAGGGATCTTAAGGATAAAATAAAATAAAATATTTAGACTAATGTCTTAAAGCCTAAAATTAAAATAAAATAATTAAAATAAATTTTAGGATTGAAATTAAAATGAAATGCTTATAATGGTATCATAGGACTTGGAAATAAAATGAAATGTATTGAATGGTACCTTAGGACTTAAAAATGATTTGATTTGAATTCCTTCTCTTAAGATAATAAGCAAATCATATAACAAATCACAATTTAAAAACACTCACAACTAACAAAGCAGAGATATATAATAGAATTGGTTTTAATTTTTTGGGTCTAGGGTTTTAGATTGGATCCTTGTGAACTCAAGTCCAAAATCCTAGTTTAAGAAAAATCAATGATTAAATTAGATTTCTTGAGAAATTGAGATTTAAATCCAAATTTATTATATGTTTTTATTTTAAACTATGAATTTTAGTTACTGAATTCAAAAGGAAATAAAACATACAATTATATGTTACTTAACAATTCATAGTACAAAAGAGGATTATAAAATAAATGAGGTGGGAAAATAATTAGAAAGCAAATATGGTGGAACTAAAACTCAGTAGTCACTTTAAATTGTTTCATTTCTTTTCACTTTGAATTAATATTGTCATGTGCCACTTTTATTGACTTTCTCTATAATTTAGAAACTAGAAAAAGATCAAGGAATGAAATGAAATTTGACTAAATGATATAAAGAACATAAAAGTAATTAAATCAAAGTTTAAACAATGAGAATAAGTGAATATTAAAACTCCTTTGGCTCTTGTCAATTTATTGCCCTTGGGCTTTTCAACATTTTTATTAATTCACAAGCTAATGGATGAAATTGGTTTACTTTGACAATAAGATGTTTGCTCCTAACCTTAATTGAACTAATTCTCTAGTGCATCATTTTTGTCAAATTTGAGGGGTTTCTTAACAAAGACTTAAGGAGATTGCATATAGAACCAAACAAATAAATTTCCACTAGTCGAGAGAAGATAATATCCTACTATGAAACTTTATGAAATTTGAAGTTGAGTGTGAAGCAACTACAATGACAATCATAATTATTGCTTATAGATGTAATGAGCTAAATAATGACAGAAGAGTATGTTAAAATTCATTCGAAGATTTTTATAGTTCTTGAGTCTTTTTAACTTACATCCAAATCACTTCAATAAAATAAGTAATTCCTTATTATTATTATTTTTACTTAAAGTAATACATGTTACTTTTTGGTTGTTTGATCTTAAACAATGCCAAAAGATGAAGTAGTCAAATTGTTATTCAAGCCATTGTTGCTGATTTTCATTAAGCAATCATCTATAAACATCATGTTATTTAAAATAGATTCACTGAAAACTAAGCACAATTTATGCCTGTACCAAAATCTTGGATTAATGAACTAGACACTAGATACTGCAAAAAAAAAACTCTTAATTAACTTCAAAACAAATCTTCTACATTGTCTTCATCTTCATCATGTGTCATTAAAGTTCTAAATCTCAAGGAAGCAATATAAAAGTAGGGGATGGTGATATTTCCACCAAATACTAATATAAGTTTGTAATGTTTATTTTCTATGTTTAAATAGAAAAATTATACATATTAAATCAATGCCCACTTTATATAATCTTTATTTATATTTCAGTTGGAGTGTGGTGATGAACAAACTATTATTCTCGCTTAACAAAATGGAATAATTTACATATTAAACACCTTAATGGTTTTCTAAGGAGGATACCTATTCATTATGTTATTCTCTATGCTCAAGTCTTCTATAACCACCAAAGCTCCATATTTAAATACAGTTACTAAAAATTATATATCTCTATGTGGTTTGATCTATAAGAAATTTTGATAAAGATTATTCTTAAGTAAGGTTAGATATTCTTTGTAAGCCTAACAGGACTATATTTAGTATCACATTCCATGCTTAATTCATACCTCAATTAATTATATCGTCCTAAACCTAGCTGAGCATATTTCCTTATCTATAGGATTTGAGAAAAAGGATATTCCATTCAAGTATTTGGATATCCCTATAACAACTTAAAGGCTTACTTATGGGAACTGCCAACTAATTATCAAAGCCAATTGATAGAGATTATGGAATTGGTACAATGGTTTTCTTTCTTATGTTAGAAGACTGTAGCTAATCAAGTTAGTTCTGAATCATCTTCACATTTATTGGATTTCTTAAATAATACTCTCTATAGACATCATCAAGATCATTGAAACAACGTCAAATAATTTTTTATAGTGTGGAAAAGATTCCAACTCCACTAATTCCAAAGTTGAGCAATCCTATATTAGTAAACCAAAACATTGGTGGGAACTGGGGATTATATCAATTAGAGTTATGGATAAAATTTTTCTAGTCAAAATAACATGAAACTTATTGAATTATAGGGAGTTACTTTGGGTGACTGAGATCCATGCTTATCTCCTTACAGGTCCCATATTTTGTAAAGTTCAACCAAAAACCAATACATTTTGGACCCTTAAGAAAATATTAAGCCTAAGAAATCAAGTGCATAAGGAATTCTAGTGCATTATAAGGAACGATAGGGACATATAGTTTTGATACGATAATTGGCATGAGTTACGTCCTTTTTCCTACTACATAACTACAATTCCTTAAGAACATCTTTTCTTGACTCAAATAAAGCAGAAGCAATTATAGAAGGGGAGAATTAGAGATGGACAATTCATGCCTCTTGATAGTTATCAAAGATAAGGGATAAGATGTCTGTACTTAATCCGAATTAAAGTAAAGCAAAGTGATTTTGTTTAAGTACAATAGTAAAGCATTCACAAACCATTCCTATTTCGTAATCTTTGCAACTCTTGACCATAAAGTATTTTGGTACAATGCTATAAATTGGTTTGGAAAGAAAGAATACCCTTCAAATTTCATTCATCTTATGGTTAGCAATCCTGAAGAGGTTAGGAACCAAGGATATGATAAAACTCAACATCTCATATTATTTGTCTATTATGAAACAAAAAAGACTAAATTATATAACATTTATTTTTCAAATGCTCTTTCTTTACCACTACATGGCACATGTTACTTTGACTCTTTCAATTTGTATTTATAATTAGGGAACCTGGGGGGATAGTTGAATGGATGTGCAAAATTCAGACCTTAGAAAAAGATGATCTAACTATGCTAAATATGACTTTTAGAAATATGATATATGCCTTATTGTATAAGAGGAACCAAATAATATTTACATGCACCAAACATATTGAACATGAATTCTATCATAAAACTATGGCTTGAGTTTGTGAAACAATAATGTTGAAAGTGAATGAGAGGAACATTAGTAAGCATATAGCTTATAAGTGGGGGTTGCAATAGCTTAAGGCAGTAAATTGGAGACTTGACGAACACCAAAACCATCCTATTCATTCTTATACTAGGAAAGTTAGTAGATGATATCTATCATTTCAAGCTGTGAAATGTTTTGCATTGAAATTGAAGTTTCTATTTTACTTGCCTTAGCATTGTTTATGTGATCAACTTTATCAGTTTGTAATCTTGTAATTCTAAATGGTTGAGCAATATATTATTAAATTTCTAATATAAAAATATGAAAGTCATGTAGGAAAAAACAATAAAAAAAGAGTTGTGTTAACTTTTGGCAATGAAAAAGACTTATAAAGTAGCAAAAATAAAGAAGAAATTCTTTAAGAACAGTTCCCCAAAAAATTGAGATGAAATCTTTATGGTTTAATGCATTTAACCACAAGAACAATATAGTAAGTGTAAGAATCATTATGTAGAAAACCAAAGTAAGAAATTAATATTCAAGAGATTTAGAAAATACCTACACCGCAGTTGCTACATCTTCATTCTCACTAATAGCTTCTTATTCTAGAGAAAATTGTACACAAGTTTGTACCCATTAAGTAAGAAACCATACGAGTTGGTACACTAATTAGTTATTTCCATACCAATATTAATTTTATCACAAGTGCAAGACATAGTTGTAACTAGTACTAACATGTATGATTCAAATCCTATGAAGATAATGAATATTAGTAATTACCATTATCCTATTATCTAGTCTACGAATTTGATTTTGGTTTTAATAAAGAAAATAAAATTTACACAATTAAAATATATAGGAAACAATATTGAGTAAAGAATAACGAAATCACTTAGAAATAATCAATATCAAGAATTACTGTTTAAGTTATGAATCCCCCTAAAATCCTTAAATAATTGACCTTTTATTATGCAATTATTTTATTGACTATTAGACCGCTGAAATTTCTATCATATGCTAATAACTCACTTGAGACTACTAACAAACTATTCTTGGAATTATTAACCGATATTATTCAAGTTAAAGGTACTAAGATTGCTTTACCAATTTGTGAATTTCGCTATTAGGTTTAACCTTAATCTAAAAGATTTATGTCGACCTATTTCTAGATTTGCAATTAACTCCTTTCAATTACGTTAGAACTATTTATACACATGATTTCTTGATCTCCATATTATGAAATCATATTATGTACTAATATTCCGGATCTATTAGAACATATATTAATCACATAATTGAATCACAATAGATCAATCAAAATAATTGCATTAGGTAAAAGAGTCAAAACATTTTACAACACAAACTATGGTTCATCTTACCTAGACACTAAACATGTTTAGTTATACATGATTAAAAAAATCAAACATAAAGAAAGAAAAACGAATTAGACACTAAAGATGTTTAGTTATACATGATAGAAAACAAAATCAAGCATAAACAGAAAGAAAAACGAATAGAAAGTAAAGAGTTTATAATTTTAAATCTCACTTTATCTCCTATCGAATGTTCTTGCAAGGTAGAGGTTTGATAATGTATTTTTTTGGATCTGTCAATGATTTCCTCATGTTTTTCATGCCTCTGGATCAATATAAGATCACATTACCATTTTAGTAAAATTAGTTGTCTAAACTAATTATGTTCACTTTTGATATCAAATACACAAAAGGTTCCAATTCAATTGTGATACCATATCTTGTATTGCAAGTTCAAAATTGTTTGCCTTTACCATTTCTAATATTCACACAAATCTTATGTGAGAAGTTAAATCTAAATAGGGACAAGGTTCATCTACTTTAAGGATCTTAAAAAGTTTGAAACCTGATATGTAGTCTCATTTCCTATATAAATGGTAGAATGATGCTCTTTAATGGAACAGGGAATGGTAGTAGGCCGACTCGGGTTTTGACCCCTTTGGCCTGAAAATAAGTGTATAGGCCTAAGCCTAAGGATCATAGCTCGAGCCTAAGAAAAGTAGTGCTTTAGGAGTCAAAGCCCGATCGAGCTAAAACTAAGCCTAAATTTTTTATCTTAAATTTCAAATAATTATTTGATTTAATTTAAAAATAAAAATTTTGAAAATTTTTTGAGTTTTGGGCTATCTAAAAACGTATAAACTACCTTTTTTATCTAAGGTATCTACATCAACATATTCTACTACATTCAAATAAATTACAAATTACTAATGTATGAAAGTGTTTTCTACTGTGAATTTTGTAATATATTATATTTTTGATATTAAATATGATCAAAACAAAATATCAACTAATCATTAGTAGATGCCCTTAATTCATTTGTCGTGACAAATACATTTTCTTCAAAAATTGCCCGTTCAAGTTCATTATAATTAAAATCAAGACATGGTTTTTCTTCTTTAATCCAAAAATTTGTATGATCAATACGGTCAATATCAATTGGAACATACATCTCTTCTTCACTTTGAATAGTTGATAAAAAATTATAACTTGATTCAAAAGCTATTTGACTGAGTGATATAATAACAATTTTCTTTGTATTAGAGAATTTTCACTAAATAATCTCCACCACACATTTGTATTTTAAACTAATAGTTATGAGAAAGAAAAAATATATTATTAATAAGTAAAGGATGAACTAAAAATATGAAAATTACTAGGTTACATTTTTTTTATCATAAGTTCTCTCTTTATAGATGATCTAGTTAAGCTCCCTAAATCTTCAAGGTATAATTTAATTTCTTTTGTCGCCTTTGATTGCTCTTTGATAGAGAAAATATATTTTCATTTAATCAAATCAAAAATACCATCCATAATATCATTTGTACATGCGTCTCCACTATATAAACAATAAGGATTAAGAAAAAAGCTACTAAGTGGATTCTTTCAGTAAGATGTTTATCCCATCTTCATTCAAGAATATATGTATAAGGCTTATATAGTTTCTCCTTTCATTTAAAAAGAATCGTAATTGTTTTATGAACTTTATACACACCATTATATATATCAATGTTGCGAATACCGTACCGGACTTGGTACCAGATTGAGTTCTGGTACGGTACTATACCGGTACCGGTTAATACCGGATACTGTTTCAGGTAATTTTTAAAATTTATGAAATAGTCCCTGAATTTTTTTTAAAATTACAAAATAGTACATTGTCATATTATACAATTGTACTCTGTCTTAAAAAATGATAATAATAAATAATGATCCCAATTTAATTTAATTTATAAAATTAATTTAATAATTATTAATAAATATAATTAAATTTAAATTATATTTTTAAAATA
>JANIIA010000191.1:16761113-16778526 GCA_027478495.1 Erythroxylum alaternifolium | reverse complement strand
TAATACATATACATATGTGTATGATTGAGTACTAATATGATTGAGCAATTTAGTAATGTGTAAATGTGTGTGTATTGTATGGTTTAGACGCTCAAGTTGAATGCCAGCAACCAGACATTGCCGATTCGTTGAAGCAATAGCTATCTAGAGGTTACTGTGAGTAACCTAGATGTTTCTCACTAGAATTGATTTGTTTTTGTTTAAATTTCAAATATTGAACTATTATTGATCTGATGTGATAATTCTGGATAATTGTGTTCCGAGGAGTTTGATTATTAGAAATGTATTGGAAGTGTTTATGATTGAATGTGAATTAGAAAAATATGTGTTCTCAACAAAATTGTTGAATGTCGGACTTATGTCAGATGAATATGAAAAATGTGACTGTGTCTGAAATGAATGAAAATTGATGAAAGTGTAATATGTGATTCCATGCATTTCATAACATGATATGTATGATTAGATAATGGAGTTATGATCGGAGTGGCTAGTTTGAAAAGAGCTTAAAGTTCGTACGAAGAGCCACAGACTCAGTGATTAATAAGCCTGGTATCCATAAATGAAGAGTAACATGTGCATGTGCATATGCATTTGCATTTATATTTTCAAATGTACTATATGAATGATTTTGAACAATCCTTGAATTATGTTGATATGATGATATGCCTTGTATGTGTAAATTTGATGATATGATTGTCTGAAAAAGAAGATTGAATTATTCTAAAGAGATAATATGTAATGTGTGGAATTTTTGATATATTGTTAAGATGAAATATACTGTGAATTTTGTTTGTGTTTGAGATGTTGTGTTTTGTTATGAGTGAGCATATCGATGATGGTTCACTCACTGAGTTCGCAAAAGTCACCAAAATTGTAACGTTGATTTTTAGGTACAAGAAAGGAGATCTAGTATCTAAGACATTCTAGAAGAAGTCTTGTACTTGCGTTTTGGACTCAAGAAAATAGTCAAAGGTCTGGTCAGCTAAGACTGAGGAGTTAGATAGAATGTCTTTGTTTAGTTTCTCATTCCATGTAGAACATGTTGTAAAGAGTAGTAGACTCTCATATGCTTTTGATATAGTGTAAATATGGATTATAAAGTGAAAAGCAACATTGCAAATTATGTTCTATAAATGAAATGAGGTATTGATCTTTATTATATTTATAATTTATTTATGATGCCATATTAAGTGAATATGATTTCTCTAACATGCCATTGTCATAAGAAATGTTCTTGATTATCCTGTGGACGTTCGAGCATATACTCTACGGTAGTGGGGTGTTACAAATATGACTCTTATAGTAGTTTATATTTAAACTTAAAGGGTCTTTAAATTGGTTTAAGAACTTTGTTAAGACTTTAATGAACTTTGATAAAGTAAACACACGTAAGAGGGGGGTGAATTATGAGTGACATAAAAAAATTTTACAGATTACTTTAAATTCGTATAAAGATGGGGGCCTGTTAAAGATTAAAATAATAGGAGCCTGTTAAACAATAGTAGTCTGTTAAATGACAGGAGCTGCTAAAGTATGAGTTCTGTTAAAACAATAAAAAGAAGGCACCTGTTAAAATGAAAGGAATCGTTAGTAATTCGAAAATAGAAAAAACCTATTATAAAAGTGAAAGAGCCTCTTGCTGAAATGAACACACATAATATAATATAGAAATATAAAAGATAAGGAGAGAGAGAGAAGAAGGATGCAGTCGATTTATACTAGTTGGACTTATAACCCAAGCCCAAGTCCAGCCCCCAAATATTCAAATTGAGTGTTTCACTATAAAATAAAGAACTAATTTGACGAGCCTTTCCAAACTCACAAGTTAATATTTTTCAAGGTTATTTAACCTTCCACACTAGTAATATTTCACTAGCCTCTACAAGCTCTCACACAGAAATGAAGTTTGCTTGATATGAGCTTCAGTAATCCCTCTCAATAGAATTTCACTTTCTAACACACAAGAGAATTTTTTACAAAGATATCACTTTTAAGAATGTGTATGCTTTTGACAATATAGCTTCTCAAGCTTCCGTATCATTTCATTCTTGTTCACAGCTGCATTGGCTCTTCCTTAAATAGTCAATTTTTTTAACTAGCCATTACTTCATCTTACATCCTTAGTCAACTGGATCTGAATAACTTTTATGTCATTTTTGTCAAAAAATCTTACAGTAATCATGTGGCTAATATACATCCTTCATAATCAGTAGGATCCTTTCGAATAAACCATTTCTAATAAGGTAAGTTCATAATGAAGGTTCTTGTAAGAAAGAAAGTGTATTTCTTATGATTTTATTTCCTTTTGAGGATAAGACCGTTAATTATACAAGGAAATAAATCTAATTTGAATTTTGAAATATTATACAGTTATCATCAAAATCATTAATCATAATCCTTAAGATAACAATCTCCGCTTTTTGATGATGACAAGTAATAATAGATATATATTTCAAAATTAAAAAAGATAATAGATGATTTCGAAAGATACTTGAGACTTTTGTTTGTTCAGACATAATTAAAAGAAGCCTGTCTCGTAAGAAAGAAACCTATCGTTTATATATCATATTTTTTCACAAGTTCTACATCATAATCAATCACAAATATAATTAATAACATCGAGAAATCATATCATATATATATGCAGAAATATGCAAAATATGTCCACAAAAACTCTCCCCCTTCTTCATTTAAAAAAATAATAACGGAGGGAGGAAGTGAAATAAAAAAATGAAATAGAGGGAGAGAGTAAATATTGTATCAAACAAAATCATTAGTATAAATAAGCTAAGCAGAAAGCAAATAACAACATAGTTATTTAAGAGATTCAAGGATTCTTTTGAGCTAAATTTATATGTCAAGAAGTTGATTCTGTATGCTGTCTATTTGTCATCGCATTTATTCTTGATTGGCTTGAATATTGTTTAGCTATTATTGAAGATTTGCAGTATCTTCATCTTGAGAACGAACATTAGTTCATTGATATGGAGAAGAGCCTAAGATTTTTGCTTCTCTTTTAGATTTCTTTTTGACCTAGACATTGTTTTGCAATTTGTATTTGAACTAGTAAGGAATGGAAGGATGAAACGGTGATGTGAAAAATGAATTATATGAAAATGATGTGAAATGGACATTGTTCAGAGGACATGAAGATGCAGTAGTGAGAGAAAACAAAACAGAAAATGCAGTAGTTAGAAGAAGCAAAACATGATGAAATACTTATATGATTTCTATTTTTCTTTTTTTTAAATGTTTATGATTAATCTTGGATTTTTGATTTGTGTGAGTTGTGATGAGCTGAAATGGAAGAAGAAGAGTTGGTTTAAGTGTCATATGTGTTGAATAAGATAAAAGTGAGAAAATCTGGAAAATGGAAGAAGAAAAAGAAACCTGCATTTTAGAGAGAGAAGAGAAGAAGAGTTGTACCCAAAGGGTTTTCCAAAACTGAACTGTGTTGATTCTTTTAGCCACAACTTTGTCATTCGATCTCCAAACTTGAACCAACAGGCTCCTAAGACATTGTTCTTTCTCTCCATAAAATTTTAGAGCCATCTGAATTAATTTGAAAAAGATTGATTGGATGTAAGTGAGGAACAATTTTCTAGAAGAAAGTGTTACAGAAATACATCATTTTCTTAATCTTATTGCTTATGTAAAGTTGACCTGAATGAGGCGCTTTCAGCAAAAGTTGGAATAGTGATTTAGTTTGTGAATTTTGGCACAATTGAATTACAATTGATATGTACATCAATTTGTTACAGAAATATACCCGAGAATTTTTCATTGCATATGTATGATACATGATACCTTTCGATATATATATATATATACATAAGCAGTACAGTAATGTGAAATTGTTTTAATGTATATAGGAGAGCAAGTAGCTCGACCAATTCCGAATATTGTCGGAATGTCAAAGTGTTAAGGGAGAAATTGTAAGTAACCTAAGATGGTCTCCCTTTAATTTGATCTGATAATTACTGAATTGAATTTAATATATGATGAATATGTGCTGATTGTGTACTGAATTCCAGACAATACTTGTTCGAGGCATTTGATGCATGTGAATATTATTGGAAGTGCTACTTGTATGTGAATCAGACTACCTAAATGATTCTTAACTAAAAGTGACTGAATGCTATGACTGATTGTATTGACTGAGATAATGTGAATGAAAGTGATTGATTGTATATGAATGATTTGTGGCATGCGTTTCATTTCAATACATGTAATATAAAGACAGTTATGACTGGTGATGCTACTGTCTGAGACTGCTACTGAAAAGAGTTTAAAGCTCAAACATATAGAGCCTAAGGCTCACTATAATCAATCAACCCGGTGATACGGGGTACTGAAAAACAACATAGTCGCAATTATGTAAAAACGAATGTCAATCTCATACATATAGCATTCACATATGATTTGAATTCATTGAATGATTTGTAAAGCTGTAAAAATGTTATATGTTTGTATACATGGTATTAAACCAATGATTGTGTTTTATTCAAGTGTAATTAAGTGATAGTTTGATTTAATTTTTTGTCTGAAATTATAATTTGTTTGTGATGGAACTTGATGCTAATCAAGTTGAAATGAACTGTGCGATAATATGTTTCTAATTGATTGTGTTTTATAACATGAGTGAACCATCAAGGATAGTTACTCTACTGAGTTCGCAAAACTCAACAAAATTGCATCATTGTTAATTTCAGGATCGAGAGTGAGACGACCTAGCATTTAAGACTCCATATAAGCATATTTTGTGCAACTTTGACAATCATATATGGCTTAAAGGTCAATCAGCTAGGCATTGAAGGCATAGTTTGTTAATAACTTTTGTGCATTCCTCATGTTTGTAGCATACTGTGTAGACTGAGCTGTTTATGCTCATAAGATGATGTTGTATACATATGGCTGATGTTAAACTTAAAGCTATAATGTTCATTATGGTTATGATATAAAATGAGGAAATTTTGGGGTTAGCAAATGTGTGACTTGTGATTTTAATTATGATGCCATGTTATAAAGTGAAAGTGATATAGGTAACACGCCAATTCTGTCGAGCATGTGCACGTGTGACCGAAGGGCGCACCTGCATGTGTCAGATGAGATTGGGGTGTTACATTAGATGTAGGAGAGGCATCCCTTTCCTCACCATTTTCTTCTCTTTACTCTCTCTCCCTCTCTTTCTTCTCGAAGTAGTCTAACATGCTTTTCCTTCCCTTCTACCCTTACATACTAAAACACCTTTCCAATTTGCTAAAATCTCTTTCTTCTTGGAGTAGTATAATTGGAAATGTTCACTGCAAGCGCAATACACGTCTGCTCCCAAATGCGCCCCTGAAACGTTAACACGCACCCATCATTTTTGGCAGAAACTAGGGTTTTTCTTTTCTCCTCATTGTTGCCCTTATTGTTCTTCCTACTGCTACCTCCCAAGTGCTCTTCCAGTCGTCACTCTTCCCCAATGTCGGTGATTCCACGATGCTGAAAATAAGTAGACGCATTTCCAGAAGCAAAACTAGAACATAGAGCAGATATATAAATTTTCCATAACAAAAACATTAATATGGGTAGACGCAAAAGTTTTTGAAAGCTTTTTAGGTGTCAACCACGTGCTATTCATGTATTTATCCTCTAACGGTATTCATAGAGTAGTTTCTCAACTCTTGAGAGGAATTAAGTAGAAGTACTAGCTCCTTATGCTTATTCTATTTATAGAAAAAAAACATTAGGGTTTTTTAATTTTCTATTAAAATTAAATACCTTAACTATAATTAAAGTCATAATTAAAGTTTGAATTTAATAAAAAACCTAATGTTTTGACTTTAATTATAATTAATATTCATAAAATCAAATATCTCATATTTGATCTCTAAAGTTTCTCAAATTTTGTAATTAAGTCCAACTTAATTAAAAATGATTTTTCTTCACAAACTGTTCTTTTATGTGTGACCCATTATATTACTAATATATTGGCAATGACTATAAATTCTAATTCTAATTCATAAATAGAATCAAACAAATTAAAACTTTTTTTAATTTATCTTTATTTCTTTAATTAAAAAACTTATAATTATAGATCAAGATTGACGTCTAACAATATGTAATGACCATCTAAATATTAGAAATATCAAAATGGATTGACTTAACCTATCCATACATGTTTATAATGTATAATTTAATCATTTCGTTATCTAATGTTTTAATTAGATAGAGTATGAATATAATGTCTACTCTTTTGTATCCAATCATGTTTATTATTGCTAATTAGTAATTGATTTATAATTGATATTTGAAAATGTCTTTTCAAATGTCAATTCACTCTGGCTAGAGAATTTCATAAATCACTACTAGTCAAAAATGGTAAATCATTTTCTTTAGTTATTTTAGAGTGATTAATCCTTTATTGACTTAATCAATTGCCTCCATATTGTTTATACTGCATCCAAGTACTATCGAATGAATTTTTCTAGGACAATTCATAAATAACATCAAAACATAGTAATTCTCACACGAGAAACCTTAATAATCTCAAGTCTAAAGATCAATTATACAACCATCATTATGAGAAAATCCACAGTCAGACAAGTAATATTCCATTTGGGATCCTCATAGTCAGGTTTATTCAATGACTTATTCTCTAGTAAGTACCTACATATTAGTTTAACTATTTCTACACTTTAATTTATGATATCAATTACTTTCTTCATAAGCAAAAAACATAATTTGCGCTAGTTTACCATTTCATCAATATCCTACCTTGATAAAACTAAAACTAAGAACATTTAGGAATAATAAATAAATGTAAATTGAATATCATAATTATGATCTCATCATAATTTCAATCACACGGTCATATTTCAAGGATTTTACCTTTAGTATTAAATCATCAAATGTAATTAACCTAATACATAAAGATAAATAATTTCTTTATTAATTAAACAATAATGTCATACATCAAATTACAACCAACTGATTAATTGCAAGGGCATAAACTAATACAACCAATTGCAGATGAATGAAGAGAAGTAGTGTAAGGGAGATGATGAAATTAAGGTTTCTTTGTTTTTAGCTAGGCTTTGATCTAGGATTGTCAATTTGATCCTAGAATTACTAAACTTGGGATTGGTCGTAGTATGTAATTATGATTTTTTAATTAAATTTAAGTTAATTATAATTAAATAAAACTATTTAGATTAATTAATATTTATTAATTTTATTTATTGTTTGGTGAATATAATCATAATTAAAGAAAAAATAATCTATATATAAAATGTGCTAGAAGTTTTGAGACTACACTATTAATAAAAATAATAAATTCGTACTACATCAAACATTGATACAGTACATAATAGTTGAAAATGTAATGTTGACAAAGTTTCATTTAAATTTGAAGTTTTGTAAATGTTCATTTTGAATATTTTAAAATGTCAGATTTTAACTTAAATTTTGGTAAAAATTAAAATTATAATAAAGTTTTTTTAAATAGAAATGTTTGTATCTAAACAACATACACTTGGTTATTAGACACGATGCGTTTTAGGCTCACCACAACAGTTCTCTGTTTTCGAGCGTACCAGAACAAAAACCAAATAATTTCATAAAGAAGCGCCATATGCCAGAGTTTGTTTGTCATCCCTTTCTGTTTTGTTTTGTCATTTGCATCGAAAGGAAATAATCGAGTTTATGTATAATGATATGTGAGTTGCAACTATGTGAAACATTTTTCTCTGGTTTCAATTGGAAATAAGGTGGGCATTTTTTACTTCTATGCTCTCGTTACCTATTTACAACAGATGATGATTGCTACTATAACTTGTAGTCCATGTTGGGAAAAATACAAGCAGTGTTTTCCCTTAACTTAGTTTTGGCAATTAAGTTTTCTGATAAAGAGGGTCCACTTTAGTGGCAACTATAGAGCATACGACTTAATCAACCAATAAACTAAGTTGTAACTGTGTAAAATGGAATTACAACAATAATAAATAAAATGGACACGAAGATTTGACGTGCTTCACCCTAACGTTGGGCTACGTCCACATAACATACTCAGAAAAATACTTCCATTATAATAATAGTAGGTACAAAGAAAGTTTCACAATAACTCAAAAATAAGTGCTACCCAAAAAATAGTGGTAGTCTCAGTATCTCTCAAATAATACCTCACAACAATTTCTCTCACTATTTTATCACTTACACTTTTAAGAACCTCGTAAAAGCTTAACTCTCTTTCTCTCTGCCTTGGCTTTTTCTGCCTTGACTTTCTCTCTTTTTTGTGTGATTTGTTACCAAATGGAGGAGGCCTTATATAGGCCTCCAATGTGCAAAATTTCCTAACTTTGCTGCACCTAACTTTTGATTTTTCTTTTACTTTTCAACATGTGGTGGGTCCCCCATATAGAAGGAACCCACCTAATAATTTTTCACCTTCTGACTATATAGGGAGATCCACCATTCCGACAACAAGTCGACAGTATTCGAATTTACCCCTTATGAGAATCTTTGTTAACATATCTGATCCATTCTCATCTGTAAGCATCTTTTCAAGTTGTAACTGCTTCATCTCCAATACATCTCTGATCTAGTGATATCTTATATCTTTGTGCTTCGATCTTGAGTGAAAGGAGGAATTCTTTCCAAGGTGAATTGCACTTTGACTGTCACAAAGCAACTTATATTTTTCCTAATGGAAACTAAGTTCATTCAAGAACTTCTTTATCCATAGCAATTCCTTACAAGCTTCAGTTGCTGCGATAAACTCTACTTCTGTAGTGGAAAGAGCAACACATTTTTGCAGCCGTGACTGTCATAGCACAGCTCCCCTACAAAAGTGATCAGATATCCTGATGTAAATTTTCTCGAATCAACATCGCCAGCCATATCTGCATTAATGTAACTAGTTAACACAGGTTTGACATCTCCATAACATAAACATATTTTGGAGGTGCCACGAAGATATCTAAGAATCCACTTTATTGCAGTCCAATGTTCCTTTCCAAGATTTGAAAGAAATTGACTCACTACTCCAACTGAGTGAGCAATATCTAGTCGTGTGCATACTATAGTATACATCAAACTACCAACAGCTGAGGCATATGGAATCTGCTCCATCTCCTCCCTCTCTTCTTCTGTGGAAGGACTCTGCTTCGAACTTAATCTAAAATGATTAGCAAGAGGACAGCTAACCACTTTAACGTTCTCCATGTTGAACTTCTGATGCACTTTCTCAATGTACTTCTCCTATGATAACCATAATTTCTTAGCATTTCTATCTCTGATTATCTTTATTCCTAGAATATGATTCGCTGGACCTAAGTCTTTTATGGCAAAAGACTTAGTCAATTCCTTCTTTAAGCCATCAATTCTTGAAGCATTCCATCCAACAATTAACATATCATCCATATAAAGCAAAAGGATGATAAAATCATCAAAGAATTTCTTAAAAAAAACATAGTAATCAGAATTCATCTTTTTGTATCTTTACTCCCCCATAACAGACTCAAATTTGTTGTACCACTGTCTCGATGCTTGCTTTAAGCCATATAAACTTTTCTTTAGTTTGCAAACATAGTCCTCTTTTCCTTTTTCCTCGACACGCTCTGGTTGCTCCATATAAATTTCTTCTTCTAAATCTCCATGAAGGAAGGCAGTCTTCATATCCATTTACTTAACCTCCAGGTTGAGACTCGCTGTAAATCCTAGCACCAAATGAATGGATGTCATTTTCACCACTGGTGAAAAAAATTCTTCTAAACCAATGCCTTTTCTTTAGTTGAATCCCTTGACAACCAACCTTGCTTTGAATTTTGGATGCAATCCCTTTTCATTATGCTTGATCTAGTACACCCATCTATTCTTCAAAGCTTTCTTACCTTCTGTCAACTCCACTAGCTTAAATGTTTTATTCTCATGCAAAGATTTCATCTCATCTTGCATGTCCTCGATCCATCTCTTCTTATGTTCACTATCCATAGCTTCTTTAAAGCTCTCAATTTCTCCTTTTTAAATTAACAACACATACTCATCAGTATGATATCTGGTATAAGGTTTTCGAATTCTACCAGATCTCCTTTCTAGAACAGAAGAAGCTGCAGGCACTGATAGTTGAGCGTGAACACCATTTTCATCTGGCTCAATCTCAGTGGAAGCATCATCTTCACCAGATCTCTCATCATGGATCATATCTTCAACTTGTCTCGGCACAAGTGTTGGAGGATTAAATTATAAGTCTGTTCAATCACCATTCAACTTTTTTGCTTCCTTCTACGCCTTGTTAACATCTTCAATGGTTTGAACTTCAACAAACACAGCATCACAACTCCTTACGAGTTTCTTTTGGACTGGATCATAAAATATATAGCCAAATTGGTCTTGGCCATAGCTGATGAATTCACATTGTCTTGTCTTGATATCAAGCTTAGTTCTCTCATCCCTTGGGACATATACGAACACTTTGCAACCAAACACCTACAAATGATCATAGGAAACATTCTTTCCTAACTTCCTACTGTAAAGGAGCATAAAGGGAACAATTCAGCACATACGCTGCTATTAGTAAGGCTTCACCCTAAAACATCTTAGGCAACTTTAAATATGAGAGTAGACATCTAATTCTCTCCATCAAAGTCCTGTTCACCCTCTCAGCTAGTCCATTTAACTGCGACATTTTTGGAGGTGTCATTTGATGTAGAATGTCATGCTCTCTGCAATAACCATCAAATGGTTTAGTGTATTCTCCACCATTGTCTATTTGGATACACTTGAGTTTCTTTCCAGTCTGTCTCTCAACTGAGGCTACGAATTGTTTGAAAACATCTAGCACTTGGTCCTTTGATTTCAGAGTATACGTTCTGGAAATGATCATCGATAAAGGTCACAAAGTATTGAGCACCACCAAGTGACCTCGACATTGGTCCACATAAGTCTGAGTGTACCAAATCCAATACATTCTTCATTCTGAAAGGAGGGGAACTTTTGAAAGCAACTTGTTCTACTTTCCTGCTAGACAATCAACACATTTCTTCAAGTGCACCTGTTTATGTTCGAATAATACATTTCTTTTCAGCAATAGTGCCATCCCTTTCTCACTCATGTGACCCAATCTTTTGTGTCATAATTCAGTTGTGTCGTCTTTCTCCATTGCGTTTACTTCACTAGAGAGTTTCGCTTTCATCACATAAAGCGTATGCTTTAAACCTTTGGCCACCACCATAGAACCTTTAGTAAGCTTCCATTGGCCATTCCTAAAGGTGTTACAGTAACCTTCATCATCAAGTTTTCTTGTAGAGATCAAATTGAAGTGCATATCTGGAATATGTCGTACATCTCTTAGGACAAATCTCGTGTCATTCTCCATTATCAGGTGAACATCTCCTTTGCCAACAACTTTGGATAAATTGTTATTTCCCATTTTAACCATACCAAAGTGTCCCGGTGAATAAGAGGAGAAAGATTCCCTTCGTGATGTACCATGAATGGTTGCACCACTGTCAATCACCTAACTTATCTTATGGGTTGCAAATTGATTATATCACCATCATCACCATCGTAGATGACATTAAACTCATCGATGATATTTGAATGCTCATCATCACTATCATTTTTCTTCACATCCTTGCCTTTTTTGTTTTCTTTTCTGAGAAGCAAATAAAATCTTTTAATGTGCCTCTTCTTTTTACAATGATGACATTCTGCATTGGCATACTTGTTTGACCTTCCTCTACTCTTATCTCTAAGTTTAAAACTCTTGGATTGACTTCTTCCTCTTGAATCGACAATCAAAACCTCTGATTGTGATGAAGAAGATGAATTTCTCTGTCTCATTTTTTCATTCAAGATGCCATTCTGAGCAGCTTCTAAGCTGACTACACCATTCGGTGCAGAATTTGTAAGTGAAATTTTCAAAGCCTTCCAAGATTCTGGTAAAGAAGTGAGCAACATAAGAGCGAGCATTTCATCGTCAAACTTTATGTTCATCCCTGATAGTTGATCCAAAATCCCTTGCAAGTTGTTCAAATGGTCTGCTATAGAAGTACCTTCTCGATATTTTATCTGCATCAACTTTATCAGATAAATTAATTTATTATTGCAAGTCTTTGAGGCGTACAACTCTTCGAGTTTCCTCTAAAATGTTCAAGCGTTTGTCTCATTGCAAATGTAGTTATAAACATTATCTTCAACATATTGTCGAATGAAACCACAAACTTGTTCATGCTCGAACTCCCATTTCTCATCTAACTTCTCTTTGGATTTAGCATAAGCAAATACCGACAAATGCAATTTTGTCACGAATAAGGGATCCTTCATCTTGTTTTTCATCTGTAGAAATTTGCGCCATTTAAAATGATCATCTTTGTCGCTTTGCCTCCATTTTGGCCATATGTATGAACAGTACCAGTACATATGAATCTTGGCTTTGATACTAATCTATCGGGAAAAACACAAAAAATGTTTTCCCTTAACTTAGTTTCGGCAATTAAGTTTTCTGATATAGAGGGTCCACTTTAGTGGCAACTATAACGCATACGACTTAATCAACCAATAAACTAAGTTGTAACTATGTAAAATTGAATTACAACAATAATAAATAAAATGGACATGAAGATTTAAGGTAGTTCACCCTAATGTTGGGCTACGTCCACGGAATACACTCAAAAAAATACTTCCACTATAACAATAGTCGGTACAAAAAAAGTTTCACAACACCTCACAAATGAGTGCTACCTAAAAAATAGTGGTAGTCTCGGTATCTCTCAAAAAATATCTCACAACAATTTCTCTCACTATTTTATCACTCACACTTTTAAGAACATCTTAAAAGCTTAACTCTCTTTCTCTCTTATTTTTCTCTCTGCCTTGGCTTTCTCTCTTGTTTTGTGTGTTTTTAAGGCCTTATATAGACCTCCAATGTATGAAATTCCCTAGCTCTACCTAACTTTGTTGCACCTCACTCGATTTTTTTATTTTTACTTTTCAACATATGGTAAGCCCCCATATGGGAAGAACCCACCTAACCCTCCATCGCATTGGATTAATTTTCTAAGTTTCAGAATATTTGTCTGAGTGATACATTTAGTAACTCGAACGGAAAATACGATGCACCTTTGTCACGCTTTGGATCTTAAGATACTATACAAACCACCTCAATGCTGTAGATATGGCTTTAATGAAAATTTAACGCAGGACTAACAAATGTGTCGAAATGATGAGAGTCTCATTTATTGTAGAAATATAGTGCTTGTGGACTGCTTTCCGCAAGATTTACTGTAGTAATTACATGTTAGAATAGCCAAAGTCATCACTTTGAATTCCTAAGGTTGGACTGGCTTCACACTGCCTGTGAGTTGATGGATACGTAGATGTTTGAGATGAGAGTTGGGACACAAAAATCTCTAGCAATTTAAATTTTAAAATTTTAAAATTATTATTAAAAAATCAATGTAATTACCAAGTTACTTAATTTATAATTCCTTTAAAATTTATACAAAATATTTACTTACAATCATTGTCTCTTATAAGCAAACCTAAACCAATCACACTCAACTCATCTATACTCCTACTAACTACACTTATTAAACCTTTCAATAGAGATTTATAAACAAAAGGTTAATTACATAAACAATCTCAAATCTTATTCAATTTTGTAATTAAAGCTTAAATTTTAAAAAGTGACAATTAAATACTCAAATTTTTAATTTTTTAATTATAATTCGATATTAGTATTTATGCTAACGTCTTTAATGTGACTTGCCACATAAAACAAAAATCTTAAATATTTATACAAATCAGATTTAATAAAGTTTAACTAAACTAAGTTATTTTGGGATTGAAATTCCTAAACCAAACTTTGTCATGTAAGTGTAAGATGACAACAACACTCTATCGTGCTAATACAAAACAACAAAATCACAATCTATAATAATATGAATGAAATATCAATTTGTCACCCTAAGCTCTCTTTCTTTCTATGCAAGAACAGACTGATTTACAATTTTCAATTCCAACAATTTAAATAACAAGTTTGATTTTGAAATATTAATCCTAAAACGATATAGTTTAATTAAACTTAATTAAGCCTAGCATATACGAGTCTTTAAATTTTCTATTTTCTATGATAAGTCTCGTCAATAATGTTACAAAAATACGAACTTCATGTTAGAATTTAAAACATTGAATATTTAATTCTAATTTTTTTAATTTCAAGTTATAATTACAAAATTGAGTAAATTTTTAAATTCTTTTAATTAACCCTTAAAAAATTAAAATCCTAAAGAATTATAATTTTAAAGTTTAGACTTTAAAAAAAAAAGCGTTTTTAACCTTCTTTTTTAATGACATCTTACTATTTGCGTTGAAAAACATTCTGCTGTTTTGTCTGGTTACTATTTCTGTATGGCCACTCCTGCTCTTATCTAAGCTTGGATAGTTTTTCTAGAGCCTCTTTTTTTCCTTCTTATCCCTGCTCTAGAATGGTTTTATGCTCAGGTACTAAGCTTAAAACAAGAAAAAGAGGAGGGTGTCTTAGTGTCACCTAGATAACCACAACAAGCACAGAACTCCCAAATGTGCATAACATGAAAGTACAAGCTTCATGTTCATTTTAGACAATGAGAAAAAGTAACAAGCAGGCACTAATTTCAGTTGCACCATATCCACGTACCTATTACCAGAATCCGCGGAAGAAAAACGCTCAAAAGAGAGATTACATAGATGTTTGATATTACAAAGTAAAAGTGTTTGATCCTCTTCTTGAACTCCAAAAGAATTGCTTAGTCTGAGATCAAATATTGACCAGTTTCTCAACCTCGCATAGATAGTTGGTTGATCGGTCAGATAACCATCAAAAGCGGGGGTTGCCGATCTCAAATTCCAGATTAATAGAATATTAAAACAATCAAACCGCAATCGATGAGCCACTAAGGAATGACCAGAAATCAAATAACTGTCATAAGCAAGGTTATAAGGGAGAAGGAAGACAATATCCCGGGCTTCCTAATCTTCCATGTCCAGAAGAATAACTTGAAAGATCCAAGGACTGCAAAACATGAGTTTGAATCACAAAAAGATATCTTACAACTAGCAAGATTCATATTCTTACAGAGAGAATCAGTGCAATCAAGGACATCGTACGTAATCCATGAAAATCTTATCCCAAACTATCAATCAAGTATGAGCACAAGAAATCTTGCAAATTGGAGTTTCCTAGAAATAAATACTACATATAAATGCTAATAGGTGTCCTTATTGGGATGAAAAAGAGGGAGGAAAAGAAGTCCAAACCAGTAAAAGACAAGTTCTCCTGGAATTCCAGCTCCTTGTAAATGCATCTGAAGGGCAACTTCACTATTTATTTCTTGTTCTATGAAATAGCCTTACATCTCATAAGTTGAGCAGTTTCAATCAGAACAATATCAGCAAAATCAATTCTTCTATGAATTAAATTCAGATTGCAAACGGGGCCATTATTCAGCACATATAGATGTTTAGTTCACATCATAGTCCAGTATACAGTATGTCATAGCGCCTAATGCTTAAAGGCATAAGTTGGTTATAGCTCATTCCTTTCTTGAACAACGATACCAAGATTCTTTCATTACTCAAAACACCACATCAAGTAACTACAATCATCATAATATAGTGAATAAAAAATTGCAATAGAATAACCACAGTATAACCTTTTTCTTGTAGTCTCCCGATTAACCAAAACAAGCAGCTTCAGACTATTGTATGGAACAACCACTTAGTACACCCAAAAGGCAGATAAACAGGACAAACACAAGACTCCTAAGTCTCAACCATCAAAAGATAACACCTCTCTACCATTAGCATTTTCATACAATAACCTTAACGATGGAAACACTCGCTGAAAGAAGAAGTATCAATTGGAATCACATGTGAAAACAAACAACTCAAACCTATCCTACAAGCAACAGTTGAGATTATTTCAAACAAAAAAAGAGACTTCAACAAAATCAGATACCTAAAAGCGATGCCTTTGTTTGTACAACAGCATAATAGACTAATAGCTGCATACCAATCCTGGCCGACCAACTATGCAGTCCCCAATCTCAGAAATCAAAAACTCCAATATAAACTAGAAAGAAGATTATGTTACATTTACAGATAACCAATTCTACTAACCCATCATCTATTTGCAGAAAAAAAAGGAATGGATTAAAAAACAAAACTGGGAACGTAACAATGTAACACCAGCAAGATCATACATATAGCTTCATGAAGTTTGGGTTACTTTTATAGTTTCACCTCCTAAGAACAAAATACCAAAAATTGAAGCTTGTGGCTAAATTAGGCGACTTTTTCACTTGTACTCAAAATTGGGCACTGGAGGCGCATCAAAACTCTCCAAAATCTCAGTCTTACTAGATGGTGCTTCTTGTTTCTTTCCTCCACCACCGAACCACCCACCAAACCACGATCCCGACTCAGATCCACTGGTCGACGGCGAATCGTGCACCATCGTAGAAGGGAGAGGCTCGTCCACGACGATGGGCATGCTTTGCTGAGCACTCATAACCTTATTAAGCATGATCCCAGCGCCTTCGATCAACGCCAGGAGCACTCCGCCAAAAACAGCGGCACGTGACGAAGCTGCAAACCCTTGACGCATGGAGAGGAAGCCACCGGTGGCAGCGCCGGCGATGATTGAATTCCATGGGTCCTCTTTCTGACGAAGATAAACCATAGAGCAGTCGAAGGCCGAGAAAAGGCCTCCCCACACGGCGAAGCTTCCGCCAACTCGAGGGGCATTCATGCGCACGGCTTGCGTGCCGCCGACGAGACGAGTACCACTCGGAGAATTGTAGACGCCTTTGATGAAATGGAAAGCGGAGCCGCCGACAGCTCCCATGCCGAAGGCGCCACCGATGTCATCAAGAATACGGTCCGGACATGGTTCCCTTGAAGTTTCCGGCGTACCCATGAATTTCTAGTTTCCCTTTTCCTCTTTGCTGGATTCGGAGGGTGCTTGGTGCAAGGCTTCGTGTTTGCGGAGGAGAAGCTAATTTTTTTAGGGTTGACAGATGCTGTTTCACGAGAATTTCCTTGTTTAAGTCTATATATTTCTGTTTTTCTAATAGAAAAGATGACAAGGAAATAGGCATGTTTGGCAAACAAAAAATTGCATATTATCCGGCTATAGTTAGTTGATATTGGATTATTAAAGATATTTATTAAACATATTTAGAAATTTTAGCTATTTAGTATAAGTTGTTGATGTATAAAATAAATTATAAGTGCATGACTTTAAAAGAAATTATAAGAACATGAATATTATATTTCTTAGTATTTCGTTGAATATTCTTATAATAATTTAGATTTTAGATATTTAATTTTACAAAATTAAGTTTATAATAATAATAATAATAATAATAATAATAATAATAATAATAAT
>JANIIA010000191.1:16716997-16735759 GCA_027478495.1 Erythroxylum alaternifolium | reverse complement strand
CTTATAGATCAATATCAATTCATAAAGAATGAACACCAAATTAATGAAATATGTTTTTCTTTATTATTGAAAATAAATTTTATAGATAACGTTGTACAAAACACACTAAAGGTGATTACTTTTTAAGCACTACTCTAATAAATCTCCTACTTGTCCTAAAGACAATCACTTTAGTATCTAATACCATAGGCAAGTACATGAGAATCAATTCTATTCTGTGAAAATGGCTTCGTTAATGGATCAACAATATTCTGCTCGGTGGGAATTCTCTCTATTTGTACATCTCCTCAACTAATGATCTCCCTGATTAGTTGATATCTACAGAGTACATGCTTAGACCATTGATGAGACCTTGGTTCCTTCGCTACGCAATAGCCCCATTATTGTCACAATACAACTGTATGGGTCCATCATTGTTAGGAAACACACCAAATTTAGTAATGAAATTCTAGATCCAAACTACTTCCTTTGCTACGTCTAAAGCTATAATGTACTCCGTCTTGGTTGATGAATCAGCAGTCATCTCTTATTTGGAACTCTTCCAATTGACTGCCCTATCATTCAGTGTGAATATAAAACCTGATTGGGATTTGGAATCATCATTATCATATTGCAAACTGGCATACGTATGCCCACTCACTTTTAGATTTCCATCTCCATAAATCAAGAAAACATCCTTAGTCCTTCGCAAGTACTTGAGGATGTTCTTGACAACCAACTAATGACCCTCTCTAGGATTCGATTAGTATTTGCTTGTAAAACTTAAAGCAGATGATACATTGGGTCTTGCACATACCATAGCGTACGAGATAGATCCTACTACAGATGTATATGGGATCATATTCATACGCGTCTTCTCATCTTATTTCTTAAGACACATAGATTTTGAGAGTGTTATCCCATGAGTCATAGGAAGATACCCTCTCTTAGACTGCTCCATACTAAACCTCTTTAGCATCTTGTCTATGTACGTTGATTGTGAAAGACTAAGCAACCTTTTTAATCTATCTCTACATATCTTTATCCGTAGGATATAAGTTGCTTCACCGATATCTTTCATGGCAAATTGTTTGGACAACTAAATCTTCACAGATTGTAGCATAGAGACATCATTTCCTAGTAATAATTTATCATCTACATGTAGCACAAGGAATATGATTGCATTCCCGCTAACCTTTTTATACACACAGGGTTCATTCAAATTTTGTGAGAAACCAAACTCTTTGATTATGTCATCAAAGAAGATATTTCAACTCTTGGATGCTTGTTTCAATCCATAGATGGATTTTTGAAGCTTGCATACCTTTTCACCATCATAGGAGATGAAACCCTTTGTTTGTGTCATATACATATCCTCGGCTAGATTTCCATTTAGGAAAGCTATCTTTATATCTATTTTCCATATCTCATTATCATAATGAGCGGCAATAGCTAGGAGTATCCTAATGGATTTAAGCATTCCTACTGGGCTGAAGGTCTCGTTGTAGTCTATTCCTTGTCTTTGACGGAAACCTTTGGCCATAAGCCTTGCTTTATGGGTAATCACATTACCATTTATGTCGGCTTTCTTTTTGAAAACCCATTTACACCCTATGGGTTTTGTTCCTTTAGGTATCTCAACCAAAGTCCATAGTTGGTTTTCATACATGGAATCCATTTCTGGTTTCATATGGCTAAGCCATTTCTCAGACTCTAAACTTTTCATAACCTCTTCATAGGTAGCAGGCTCATTATCTTCTATGAGCATACGTCATTTTGTTCAATTACAAGAAGTCCATATCTCTCGGGAACAGAGCATATCCTACGTGACCTACGAACTTCTTGTATTGAAGAAGGTTGAACTGTTACTTCATCTGTATGAGTCACAGTCTCAGGTTCAGGTAGTTGATCTGCATCTGTTCGAGAATTTTAGACTTCTTCAAGTTCAATTTTGCTCCCACTATTTTCTTTTAAAAGAAACTCTTTCTCTAAGAAGACAACATGTTTTGAAACAAACACTTTTTGTTCCTCAGTATGGTAAAATTGATATCCTATTGTTTTTTTAGGATATCCTATAAATAAACACTTGTCAGATTTCGCATCAAGCTTATTTAACTGTATTAGATTCATATAAGCAGGACAATCCTAAACTTTCAAATGAGAAAGATAGGGTTTTTTGTTAGTCTACATCTCATATAGAGTAACATCAACTGCCTTTGATGAAACTTTGTTTAGAAAATAAATAGTTGTCTCAAGTGCATACCCCCAAAAGGATTTTAGTAAATTTGCAAAGCCCATCATCGACCGTACCATGTCCAACAAGGTTCGGTTTCTCCTTTCAACCATACCATTGTGTTGTTGTGTGTAAGGCAGAGTCCATTGAGATAAAATCCTATTATCTCTGAGATAATCTAAAAATTCTTGGTCTATGTATTCACAACCTCGATCGAATCGTAGTGTCTTGATGCCTTTCCTGAGTTGGTTTTGTACTTCATTTCTAAATTGTTTGAACTTTTCAAATGCATCAGATTTGTATCTCATCATATACAGATACCTATATCAAGAATAGTCATCGATAAAGGTAATGAAGTAAAGAAAACCACTTCTGGATAAGTTACCCTTTCCTTTAAAGGGTAACTTAGCCATCTTGCCTAATAAACAAGATTAACACATGTCTTATGATTCATAATCAAATGAGCCTAAACTACCACTCTTGTAGAGCTTAGTTGAGCGTCTCTCATTTATATGGCCAAGGCGACAATGCTATAAATAAGTTGATTTTAAATTATCTCGTTTATGTCTTTTCATGCCATTGAAATTCATAATTAGATGTGACATATCTAATATGTAAATTCTATTGCATAATGTACCAATACCATAAAGCTTTCATTCAAACTAATAGAACAACCATTGCAACTGAAATTCAAATGAAAACTAGCTTTATTTAAACAAAAAATAGACAATATGTTCTTTTTCAAAACAAGTACAAAATAACAACCATCCAGGTTAATTACAAGCCTACTGGGGAGTGACAAAAAAATAAGTGCCTACAATTAATGCAGCAACTCTTGCTCCATTGTCCACGCACAGGTCCAATTCTTCCTTTATAAGTTTTCTACTGTCCCTAAGGCCCTGTATATCATTTCATATGCGTGAGCCACAACCAGTATCTAATACCTGCTTTTTATGATCAGAAACAGTATTAACCTCAATGACAAACATACCTAAAGGAGCCAGGGTATCTGATGCCTGTTTTTTCTTTAAGGAATCTAGATAGACTTTACAGTTTCGCTTCTAGTGGCCATTCTTGCCACAATGGAAGCAAGTTCCTTTCGGCACAATCTCTTTGGGTTTTTTTTAGCTACACTTCCTTTTGGTTTCTTGGACTTTTTCTTCTTTAGGTTCTTTTTTTTGGATCCAGAAGAAGAAGAGTCCACAACTAGCACTAGCTTGCTATCCTTCTTGATAGCTTTCTTTATTTTCTTGAGCAAATTGATCAACTCAAGGATTGTCGTGGAGATTTAGTTCATCCGATAGTTCAACATAAACTATGAATAACTATCAGACAATCTAACTAGAATTAAATCACTTTGAGACAATCCAACTAGAATTAAGTTAATACTTAATTTATAGTCCATAACAAAACCCAAGGTGGCCAAGCTCTCAATATAATCATTCACGTTTAGTTCATACTACACTGCAGATATCCCCGGAGTCATCTTAGTTATGAAGAGCAACCTTGAGATCTCGAACCTTTCAAACTGAGCTTGCTCATTAAAAAGCTCTCTAGGATAAAATACTATAACATTAGCATCTATAGACTCATGCTGCTTCTGTAGCTCAGGTGATATAGAGGCTAGTATAATGCAAGTAGCCATGTCATTATCTTTGAGATGCTTACGATATTCTTTTTGATCTTCATCAGAAGCATCAGCAGCAGGAGGATTAGGAAGTGGAACATCTAGGACATAGCCTATCTCCTCATATCTGAAAACAATTCTCAGATTTCTCATCCAATCAAGAAAATTGAGTCCACTCAATTTATTAGAATCCATTAATAAGCACAGATTCACATTGGAAGACATCTTCATTAACTCATCTTGATCTAGCACTTACGCCATTGGCAATTCTCACTCAAAGATTCATAGTTAAGGATGCTGTCACATAAAACATATCATCTACATTTAAGCATCAAAGCATAACATTCAATTAAGCATCATACTTGATAATTCAAAGATGCAATGCACAAACAAATGACTCGAGAGTTCTGTGGGACGAAACAGAGAAACCGAAGTTTACTCTGTGAACAAACGAGTCCGATTTCTCAGGATCTCATGGCCTCAAGTGGGAAGCTGGGAGAAGGCTATAGGTCAACGTGTACATGACTAACGAAACAGGTTCCTCTCTTGCCCATTCACAAACAAATTATTATGCTAAATTCATTTTATTGCATGTTCATACTTTCATGCATGTTATGCTTTTTCCTCTTTTTCAATTATGCAAAATGTCATACATTTTTCAAGGCATGACATAATTATAATTCATCATGCATTTTCCAAGCACTCACAACAATTCACTTTTCAAAAAAATCAAATTCAAGCAATCAAATCAAATATACACACACATAGGCAAGAATTTGCCCAATTACACAATAACTATAAATACATTACCCACCTATTTACTTACAAAATTCAAGTCAAGCTTGCCTTTCCTTTTGCTTTTGGATTGGCATTCCTTGGTTTCCTTCAAACAACCAAGTTCTCATTCAACACAACATTCCCATAGAAATTTATAAACTTCAAAAATCACAAAAATGAAACAAAAGCTAAGTTGGGCTTAGGCTTAACCTACCCATAGTTTATCTAGGTCAGAAAAACCAAAACCTAGTTTAGGAACCCATAAAAATCCATCTAGGGTTTCTTTTCTTTCTTTTCTATGCAAACTCATCTCTTTCTCAAATCCCTTTTTATTTTTTAATAAAACAAGAAGAAAGATGAAGAAAATTGCCTTAAACTTAACTCAAACCTTCTTCCTTCTTCTTCCTCCATGATTTTTCCTTCTCTTCTTCTTCTTTCCTACGTTTTTCTCTTCTTTCTTTTCTCTCTTCTCATGACTCTTTCCTTTCTCTCTTATTCAAGACCACATTTTTCCTTGGTTTTCCAAGTTTACCCTTTATTTAACTTGTCCTTCCTATTTTACCCCTTCTTTCATTTAATCCATCTACTAACTCCTTATTCTGATCAGGTAAATGAAGAAATTTGATAACACATCTTTGTATAAAAATGTTCCCTATTGTCTTAAGTTTCTAATGATACCTAAACCATTTAATTTGGTTAAGAAATCTGAAAAATTATACCCCCAACATTTTTGGACTGTTCTTATACTGAAATACTATTATGTGCTCAACTTCCTTCCAAAAATTGAAATTCTTATAGGTTGAATTTACACTTGATTTCTTCAAAACACTTGTATCCCTATGTCTTTAGTTTACTCCAAATCAAAAATCATCTCATTCGGGTAACTATCAAACAAGTTATGCCCAAAATACCTAGACATGTTTAGTGTAGAGAAAAGTTCGTCGCAACTAAGCTAGAAGTTCGTCGTGGCAAACTCCTCTAGAGAGGAATTCTCGCACAAATTTCACAAGTTCGCCATAACAAAACCTAGATTTGGCCGCGGCGAACTTTACCCGAGAGGAATCCTAGCCAAATCCATTCAAGTTCGCCGCGACGAAGCGATGAGTTTGCAGCGGCGAATTTCCATATAAGCAAACCCAGTTTTTCAACTTCAGGTTAGATTTTGAGACTCTTAAGGACATAATTTGAAGTTGAAGTCTGCATGAAAAATATAGCCATACGTCTCTAGTTTAATCCAAATTAAGAATCATCTTATTTGGATAACTTAAGGGCTAAAATACTGAAGCATACTCAATGAAAATGTTTTAGTCAAAAAAATCTTCAAATGTTTTAGTCAAAAAAATCTTCAAACTTTCCAGATTTTACACCTAACATAACTTGTACAAAGATCACCTTTTCTGCTTCATTTACTCCTCATTCTCAACTCCATTTCAACTCAATATCATCCATAAAAATTATAGTCCATGATTGATCATGAACATTAATAACAAAACATACACATATATACCCCATCATCAACTTACTACATTCACTACCTAAATCTTGTCTATCATTTCTAATTCAATAATTCTCTCTTTTTTTTCTTTACTCATTCCTAATCGCCAACAATTTCTCATTTTAATAGTTCCAATTTCTAAGAAAAATTCATGGTCTAACACAATTGACCTAAAGTTACGGACACATCTTTTGACAAGTATACACATATTCCAATAGCAAGTAATCATCACAAAAGTACATAACAATTATGGCTTTTCAATGCTGATGCTTTTCCCTCTTTAACATTAACACAATAGACTATATTCAATGCACACCAATCAGGAAACTTGATTGATTTAAGAAATTGACAAAAATCTTGCCTTTTTTGACATAGTGTAACAAGCAGGTGGAATAATGTGTGACCCATCATCTCTTCTTTTCAAACGCAAATCTTTTCTTATATTCATGTATTCCAATTCTAGTTTAGCTTTTGATTTGCCTTAAATTCCCATAAATGTTCCTCAAATATTCTCACAAATATTTTTTTCAATATGCTTCACATCAAGATTATGTCTCAATAATAGTTCCTTCCAATACAGCAAATTGAAAAATATGTTTTTTTATTCCCATTGAGCTCAACACATTCGCTTTCGCTTTCTATTACTTAAGTGTTTGCCAGGTATAATGTCACCTAAGTGTGATAGCTACATAACCACATCATCACCAGACAACTGCAAAAGAGCTTCACATAATTCTCCTTTGCAATTAAACAATTTGCTTCTTTGCCATCTATGGCCATGTTCCCAATAACGACAAGGTCCCGTATAACATATTTTACTTCATAGCATCATTGAATAAGTTTGATAGTTACACGTACCCTTTAGTGCTCCATCCAAACAACTTCCTATAAGCTGAAAAATCATTTATAGTCCACAAAACAATCGCATGCATTATAAATGTTTCATCTTGAACAACATCAAAATTTTCTAATCTAAACTCCTATAGATCAATTAAGTCATCAATTAACGGTTGCATGTATACATCAATATCCTTACTAGGACTAGTTGGTCTTGGAATAATCAAATACAATAACATCTCCTTCATACACTTCCATGGACGTAAATTATAGGACACTAATATTACTGACCACATGTTGTAAGAAATACTCATATTACTAAAAGGATTAAATCCATCTAAGGTTAAACCAAGTCAACCATTATGCCAATATCATGCAAACCATGGAAACTTTCCATCAAAGTCTTTTTATTCCATTGAATCTTTTGGATGACACATAATGTTATCATCAATTTGTTTCTCCTTATACCACCTCATATCTATGACTGTTTTTATTAACATAAAAAGCCTTCGTAGTCGTGGTTTAATAGAAAAGTTTTTCTTAAGATTTTATGTAGTATCTTTTTCCCTCACCTATCATCCACTCGCCACCTTGATGCACTACAAATGGGACACTCTTCAATATCTTTACTATCCTTCCCAAATATAACACAATCATACTTACAAACATGTATTGATATATTCATAATCCAAGGTCCCTTAACAATTTCTTTGCATTATAGTAAGATTTGAGCAATTTGTGTCTAACAGGTAATGCATCATTGAGCAAGTCAATTAAGATGTCAAAAAACTTGTCACTCCATTTATTATAGACCCTTAAATGCAATAACTTGACAAAAAAAGATAGTTGTGAGAAATTCGAGTACCCTAGATATAATTCTTCTTAAGCAACTTTCAATAACTTTTCAAAATTATCTTCTGTAATACTACCAATTATGTTAGGTAAATCAGTATTATTCATTGTCTCCATATAATTCCCATAATGTTATCTTCAATTTGTTTCTCTTTATACACCTCAAATCTATGGTTGTTTTTATTGACATAAAAAGCTTTTGTAGTTGTGGTTTAATAGGAAAGTATTTGAAGATTTTATTCATTATCTTCTTCCCTCTCCCATCATCCACTCGCCACCTTGATGTACCACAAATGGGACACTCTTCAAGATCTTTACTATCCTTCCAAAATGTAGCATAATCATACTTACGAGCATATATTGATATATATCCTAATCTAAGGTCTCTTAACAATTTCTTTTTATTATAGTAAGATTTAGGCAATTTGTGTCCAACAAGTAATGCATCATTGAGCAAGTCAATTACTATGTCAAAAGACTTATTACTCCATTTATTATAGACCTTCAAATGCAAAAACTTGATATCAAAAGATAGCTGTGAGAAATTTGAGCACCCTGGATATAATTCTTCTTAAGCAATTTTTAATAACTTCTAAAAATTATCTTCTATAATACTACCAATTATGTTAGGAAAACTAGTATCATTCATTGTCTCCATATAATTTCTATAATCATCTAACGTCTCCCCAATCCCGTCATCATCATCACCATCATCTACATCATTATTGTTACTATCATCAACACTTATACCAACACTTCTACTACAACTTGCTTCCTTACGTTCACCATGATAAAGCCATAGAGTATAGAATTTATCTATACCTCAAATTAGCAAGTGATTATATAAGACATCTTGACTTTGAATGTCAACATTTAAACAATCTATGCATGGACAACAAATACAAATTTAATCACCCATTTGATCTTTTACAAATTGCATGAAACTTTCTACTCCTTCTAAGTATTCAGTGGACCATTTCCAATGAGACATCCAACTTTTTTCCATCTAGCTATATGATTAAAAGTAAATAACTTAACTACTAAATGCAATCCTCGGTCTTTATAACATAACCATTAATCAATACAAGTTCATTTTCAAATTTTGAGTTTAAATAAGCACCATGGTACGTTACATTGTCACACTGCATAAATTAAGAAAGCAAGTTCTTGCTGTGACTCTTAGACTTGTGGAATTATTCACCAATAAGTCTCATGGAAGTTACATCACGAGTTTATAGCCTATATACCATCTTAGGAGCTTATTATGCAAAGGATTGTCATGAACATTACGTGAATTCCTAATGTTAATACTAAGTTTGAATTAATAACATTGAAGTTCATAAATTAAGTTTGAATTTAAACAAGCACTATAGTACATGACATTGTTACACCACATGAATCGAGAAAGCAAGTTCTCATTGTAACTCTTAAACTTGTGGAATTTTTCATCGATAAGCCTCATGGGAGTTGCATCATGGGTTTCCAGCCTATATACCATCCTAAAGGTTTATTATGCAAAGGATTATCATGAACATTATGATAATTTATAATGTGAATACTAAGTTTGAATTAATCACTTTAAATTTCAAGTATTTATGTTTCAATTTAAACAAAACCTAAACATAAATACTTAGATTATTAAACCCCAGTATAAAACCTCATCAATCATTATAAGAAAATTGCAAAGAACAACACAAAACTAAACACATTGTATACATTAATTAGTTAGACGACTTACCTTGATAGACGGACACCCACAAACTACAAAGAAGACAGACTAGGTTAGACAATTATCAACGCTCTTCAACACAAAATACGGCTTGCAAGAAAGATAATTTCGTATTTAATATAATATAATTGTTCATGTAGTTGTGTCTTAGGACTTAAAATGTAGATAATGCTTAAGACTAAAGTTTTTGGATACATTTCCATAGACCTTACTGTTACTAAAGTTTTAACAACTTTATGGTAGTGATGGGCTCACGATAGTTTGTGACTAATGAACAGTTCGATGGCTAAATAAAACAGTTTGACATTAGAGATTCAAAGGGTACATATGTCGAACGTGTTATAGGCAGTAGTAAAACAAAGTTCGTAACATATATTCACATTCAATCAACCCATTCAACACGCATAACCCATATCTTAATTTCCAAACCCTAAGTCCAAGAATAATTCATACTCTTAAGCATTCATTTATAAAACATTATAACAATCTTATTATATCAAAGTTATTCCAATAAAACCTTAGGTTCATGCATACCAATCTTTAAGTCATGATCCTTGGATTTAATAAAATATTAAAAGTCAATCTAATTCATTAGCCATCATCTCTTGGATTTAATAAAATATTAAAAGTCAATCTAATTCATTAGGCATCATCTATTTAGACCTTTATCTATTTTAAGTTATTTTCTTTAAGTTTTTTCAAAAAATTCTTATATTTATTCTTTTATGTTTAATAAGCTTCACCTCCAAAGTTTTTCTTATTTAATAATTCTTTAGTATTACAAGATTTAGGCAAAAAAAAATTAGCATGCGTAATAACTTCTTACCCTTGTGTTTGAACATTTAGTTACAATAATTAGGGTTCATTCCTTTTAGTCTTCCTATCTTTATTTTAGTTAGCTAGGTGTCAACTCCATTATCTTCAATCATTTTTTTCATCCCAAACATACTCTAAATTAAACATAGCATAATAATGATACCCTACATTTCTTTTAATTACAAAGTGTGGATTTTTTTCTTAATCTTGTTTTTCTATCATGCATATTTCAAATAAGTTGTAACGTATTAGTGATACTTTTGTTGCAATTTTAAAATAAATTAGAGAAATAAATTTTGAAAAAAAACACGTAATGAAGATGATATAAAAATTATTAAATAAAAGATAAAAAAAGAGGACTTATCACTATTATTGCAATAATTTATCATGTTCTAACTCATTTTACTTATAAAAAAGATTAGAAGCTTGTAGTGGATTGAAAATTCAATAAAAATCATCAAATTATAGTATATTTAATTACTAATTACATGATAAAATGGAAGAGCAACAATTTTGTTTATTAACATAAATTGTTGGATCATTTAAAGGAGTACATTTTTATTAACATTTGTTGTTTACTTTAGTATAATTTAAATATGTATCATAAGTTCTTTCATGTCTATTTATTTCAAGAATATGTTTATTACAAAGAGGACACTAAATATAAATACATAATAGTCAAATTAAATTAGCAGTAGCACAACATTGGGTGAATTTCTTGAATGTTTAAACACAAAAAACATATCACTTTAAGTCACATTAATAGTCCAACAACGTTAACATTTATTTCATGTTTAGGACACTAGAAACATTACAGTCAAATTACATTGACAGTAACACAACATTAGGTGAATTTTTTGAATGTTTTTAACATAAAAAATAGAACACTTAAGTCACATTAATAATCCAACAACATTAACATTTCTACAATGTTTAGGACACTAAAAACATAACATTCAAATAACATTGATAGTAGCACAACATTAGGTGAATTTCTTGAATGTTTTTAACACAAAAAATAGAACACTCATGTCCCATTAACAATCCAACAACATTAACATTTATTCAATGTTTAGGACACTAAAAACATATCATTGAAATAACATTGAAAGTAGCATAACATTAGGTTAAAATTTTGAATGTTTTGAACACAAAAAGCTGAACACTCAAATGTTATTTACAGTCCAACAACATGTATTTCTTGAATGTTTTTTACACTAAAAATATAAGGATTGTCAAATAACATTAACAGTAGGACAACCCATATGAATTTCTTGAATGTTTGAACACTTAAAACAGAACACTCAAAGTATGCAGGTTATGAAAATTTCATTCCTTATCAAAACAGAATAATAAATATATAAGAGGACTTTCATCGAACACCTTAAAAGCTTCCTAAATTAAACCCTGACTAACATCAAATAATCTGTCTTCTCCCATTTTCACATATAGAAACATATACAAGCAACATTAACACTACATTTATATAGAAACAACTCAAAGTATCACCCAAAAATTGACCATTCACATACCATTTAACAACAACATTCAAAGTAGAAATAAAACTTAAAATAGAACACTTAGGGTAATTGTACTTACCTTACTCGATGAATGGATGGTGAGAAGATGATGAATCGACGAAGAGAATCATGAATAGACAGAGAGAATCATAAAGATTCACCAAAAGACATAGAAGCAAAATAGAAGAGAAGATCAGGGCAAAACAAAATGGGGACGAGGGGATCGGGATCTAATTATAACATTACAAAAATGACATCATCTGTCATTGAATAGATGACGTCGTTTTTATTAAATTTTTTAAAGTTTGTAACACTTAGTGATGAATTTAGAAATTTGTCATCAAATGTTTGATAATAGGCGATGATTTTGCATAATCGTCACCAATAATAAAATTTTTCAATTTTTACAGTTTTGGTATTTTTTGAAATTTAACATTTTATAAAATTGTAAACAATTTATACATAATAAATAAAATTTTGTTAAACCATATCAATTTTTCATATCATATATATTAAAATTTTGAAACAAAAAATATAAATAAATATAATATGCATTCATATATAAAATGTTGTTTTGTTTTATAAATATTTTAAATTACATTGTTCTTAAATGAATTTAGTTTTATACTTACAATCATTGTTAATAATATTAAATTGGTAGTTGTATATTTGGCTACCAATTTGCGAAAGACACCAATGCTAAACCATTTTTTATAGATTTTTATATTTGCTAAATTTCTAAATAAAACATCAACATAAATTACTATAGAAATGAATTTTTTGTCGGAGTTCCCATCCCCAAGGCCATTGGTGCTACACTAATGGTGCTTCTTCCTAGAAAGGAAAATCCAGCTTCCTTGGGGGATTACCGACCGATAAGCTTATGCACTTTCCTTAACAAAACTTTCACTAGAATCCTTTGCGATTGGATGAAGAGTCTACTACCATGCCTGATTTCTCCTGAACAATCAACTTTTCTACAAGGCAGAGAAATCATTGATAACTTACTTCTAGCTCAAGAAATAGTCCAACACATAGAGAAGCAAGTTAAGGGTGGAAATGTGATTTTGAAGTTGGACATGACAAAGGCTTTCGACAGGGTTTCCTAGTCTTTCTTAGAACTTTCATTACTCAAATTTGGTTTTGCTTCAAATTTTGTTCATTTGATTCTAAGCAACTTGTGAGCAAGCTGGTTCTCAGTGCTGATCAACGATTCCCCATCTGGCTTCTTCCAAGCATCTCGAGGACTCAAGCAAGGGGACCCCCTATCCTCATACCTCTTTATTCTTATCATAGAAGCTTTAAGCTGAGGCCTCAAGGAGTTGTTTCAGGGTAGCACAATCCCATATTCATTACCCTGAGGCTCTCCTCTCATTAGCTACTTATGTTTTGCAAATGACTTGGTAATCTTTGTTAGGGGTCTGTGTAGCTTTATCTACTTAGTGCTCTCCTTCTTACAATCGTATGAGCTTGCCTCGGGTCAACTAGCAAACAAATCAAAGAGCACAATCATTGTGTTAAAATCCTAACCTTACAACAAGTTCGCTAGTTGGGAGGCATCTACGGAATGGTAAAGTCCAATTTGCCTCTTAAGTTTTTGGGAGCCTTATTATTTAAAGGGCAGTATAAGGTAATATACTTCTAGCATATCCTTGATAAGGTCCAGGGTCGGCTGGCCAGCTGGAAAGGCAAATTGTTAAGCTCAGTTGGTCAAATTGTGGTAATTAAACACATACTGGTAGCCCTTCCAACCTACACATTTACAGCTTTCGAGCCTCCAAAATCCTTTCTAGCAAATCTAGAAAGACTGATGACTAGTTTTTTATGGGGTTTAGATGGTGCCACACTTAGGAAAATTTAGTGAGCTTAGGAGGTTTATCTTACCCCTATGCAGAAAATGGACTGGGACTCTGATGACTCGGAGAGGTGGTAACATCCTTTTCCTACAAAATATGGTGGAAATGGCATCTCTAAATCGGTTTATAAGCCTCTTTTGTCCACATGGTTGGTTGGAAAAAATCCTTCTCCTGTTCTAGGCTTCTTGCAATTGACGATTTCATAAGATTACATACGCAGATTAAAGTCCGTACAGGGGACTGCTCTCTTCTTTTTGACAACTGGTTAAGAAATGGAGCCCTTTTTTATTTATTCAACATGCAAGACATTAAGGATTTGCGAACGGTCTCCATTCGAGAATCGAGGATAGGTGACCAATGGAACTTAACTTTTTTATTGCAATTTGTCCCTCCTTTTATGTTGCAATACATTCAACAATACAGGTTTACACTGGAGAACACTGGTGATGACCCAGCTTTTTGGAAGTCGACACCTTCTGGATAAGTTAAATTAACTTCATCTTATGAACAACTCCACCCTAAACGACCAGCCCAACCTGAAGTTTTCTTGAACATTTGGAGCCCCTAAATTCCATTGAAAGTTTCCTTCTTCCTATGGAGACTCCTTAATGGATCCTTGGCGTTCCTTGAAAATTTGTGCCATACAGGCTTCAAATTGTTTCCAAATGTCATGTGGCGTCCTGCTAATCAAAGGATCCTATCCCACACTACTTCCTACACTACAACTTTGTAAATTCAGTTTGGCAATTTTTTGCCAACCAATTTTGCATTCAGTTTGGCACACATTGGGATTATTCATTGTATTTCGACAATGTTGGGAGTATAAAGATCGAGGTCACAACTGGAAACGGTTAATCAATCTACTACCAATTTCCATCTATTGGGCCATTTGGAAGATGAGAAACGAGGTCATTTATGATGGTAAGAAACTGAGTTTTTATAGGGTTATAGACTATACAGTGTAGCTCCTAAGCTCCATCACAAGCATGCACCCCTTACCATTTTGTCCTTCAACGTTTCTTAAGGTTTCATGACTAGGGTATATTCGTTGCCTTCAATAATGAATTCATATCATGACTCTCACTTGGCAACCAACACCAACTGGGCAGTATAAGGTGAATATCGACGGATTCTCTTTGAGCAATCCAGGTGCCTCCAGTGGTAGAGTTGTAATTTAAGACTCAGTCGGCCAAGTATTTCTTACTGGATCGTTTTTCTTCTAAAATGGATCAACACTTCATGCGGAAATACTAACTTTGCACAAGGCGTTGCAATTATGTATTGACAATAACCTCAGGTACATCATTGTAGAAAGCGACTCCATGCTCCTTGTGCACTTTGTCATCACCAAGTTAGGCTGGCCATGGACATACTGAGATCTACTAGATAAAACTTGCGTCTTTATGCATAGGACTCAAGCTAGGATTCAACATCAATATCGTGAGGCTAATGCAGTTACTGACTCTTTAGCCAAACTAGCTAGCTCTACTGCTTCTTCAACCTTGTTTAGCTTTTCCTCTTTGCCTTGTAACATCCAATCACTAGCACATATGGATCAATAGCGGTACCTTTATATTAGAATGCTGCGATGATGTTTTTCTTTTGCGAATAATATATATATATAACAAATACAGTTTTATGATACCACATTAAATCATGAAACTGTATAGAAAATGACGTCATTTATTGTTAAGGTAAACAACGTTGTTTTTTATTAAGTCAAAAGAAATAAACCATTTGATGAGGACTTGATTTCATGATTTAATGTGGTATCATAAAACTGTATTTGTTATATATATATATATATAAAGCACAAATGGTGTATTTGTTATATATGTATTTGTTATAGGCCAAGGGACAGTCTCAGGTAGACAGTTTCTATGGGGCGTAGGCCTCCCAAAAGGTAACGGAGGCATACAAAGGTTTCCTCGGACCGACCGAAGATTGGACCTCGAGTGCAAAGGTAGAAGGGAGCTTAACTGTAAGATACCCATCGAGCAAGGACGAAAGTCGACCTTAGTGATCCGACGGTGCCGAATGGAAAAGCCGTCACTCAACGGATAAAAGTTTATAACAAATACACCATTTGTGTTATATATATATATATAACAAATATAGTTTTATGATACCAAATTAAATCATGAAATCAAATCCTCACCAAATGGTTTATTTCTTCTGACTTAATAAAAAACAAAGTCGTTTACCTTAACAATAAATGACTTCATTTTCTGCATGGTTATTAACAAGAAAACGAACCTGTCTTCATTTTTGTGTCAGCCATCATATATTCTCTTCATAATTAGTTGAAAAAATGTCATCTCCTTTTTTGTAGTTATCTCTTGTCTTTTAATCCTCACCGTCGACGAAGCATTATTTTTTGTATTAGTACGTATTATTATACTTTTCTATTACCAAGAACCTTCCTTATTTTGCTCTATTTTTTTATTACATCCCAAATTTAATATGGGCTTTATGTTCTACAATTGGTGTAGGGTTTCCCTTTTTGTTTGTTTTTAGAAGATGGTTTATTGTGTTTCTATATTAGATGACGATATGTAGACGTTTTTTCCCAACCTCTAGCTGTTGTTTGAGGAAACCTCCTAATTGTTTGATGGAAGGTCTATTAGAGGTTCAAGGCACAATTTGCAATAGATGCTTATATAAAACATTTACCATATCATTCCTTTTACACCAAATCTGTACCACCACTTTAATGTATTACTTTGACTTATCATCGACAAACTAGAATAACATATCACAATGATATGGAATGCAGAAAGTGTCCTATGCATTAGTTCAATCCATCAACAATTTATTTATGGGATTTGATTACCAAATGAATTTTATTTAGCATAGTAATTTTATGATATATTGAATTTCAGAATTAAATTGTTAACATCAATTCATCAAGGAATATCGGTGTGGCAACTAGTTTTTTATGGCAGAAATGAGCTCCGCTGAGAATAATGTGGGAAAATTCCACCTAGTACAGAAAAATTGATGCAGATATTTCGTGATCATGTATTAATCAATGCTTGCCTTCCATGACTGCTTCTTCAAGGTTTTTAGTATCATCTGAATTATCTTTATTCCTTAATTATTTGTATCTTATTTGCATCATAATAAGCTATTAGATGAATGGTTGATTGTATTGTCTTCTGTAAAGCTTACTCTAATCTTCAAAAGAACATAAATGAAAATGGAAATGATGGTAATATCTTGAGGGCTGGTACAGGATTAGGGCAGTCAGTTATTTTTTTTATCAATTGTTGATTCCAATTACTATGTCTATTCAATCAAGTTTGAATGTGTTTTAATTTGGGTTCGTACTACAGTTTGACTTAACTAGCTATTTTACTTCCATACTAATTGTGTCTTAGGTGAAGCGCATCACACTGACAGTTCATCTAATTCAATGATCAATACTACATCTGGGGATTCGTTCACTGTAACCTCTATAAGTTTAACTATAGCCAATAAGTTGTTAGAAAAGGTATCAATAACCCAATACCTGAGGTAAGATCTTTGACTTTTTCAAATGATGTCTTTGAATGTGCAAGGACCCTTCTTGGGAATCTATACATAGTGAACTCGTTTGCCTTTACCGACTCTCATTTCACTTGGAATTCAAAAAAATAATCATTTCATTTCCTTTTCGATGGAATAAGCGTGAAACTTTATTTATTGTTATGTCTATAAGAATTTTGGAAACATCCTCTTTACAAGTTAAAGGCAAGTCGACATACTATTATACCTCTACAGATACACGTATTAGTGGGATTCATACTTAGTGTTGTTGTTCTATGTCTGTAAGAATTATTAAGCTTCTAATTACAATCTTGTACTACTTACCTGCATACATCATTATATTATGTTGCTTACAATTTAAATTTTTTTATATTATTATTTTATTGTTAATAAATATTAATGATTAAGAATAATTGTCAACTTAAATTTATTAAATTTTAATCTTATTAATATGTAAAATTTTAGGTATGTTTATCTTTTAATATCCAAAAAGAGAATTTATAGAGTTTTTATGCATTAACTGTATATTTAAACAAATTTAAAAAGAAAACATAACTCAAAATATGAAAAATCATATATAAATGTCAATTACAATTAACCTTAAGATTATTAAGGACACTTACCATTAAAAATTTAATAAATTAACATTATTAATACATAATTCCTTAATCTACACTTTTTACGATGTTTTATGGTTTATTCATCAAAAGTTTACATTTGACAATGAATTATACATTTTGTCGCAAAAAGTTTGAATACTTACCAACGCTTTACGTTATTGTCTTCAATTAAATCGTTGCAAAATTAGCCACTTTTAGCGACAATTCCTAAAAATCATCACCAAATAATCTGCTCTTCTGATGATTTACTTTAACGTAGCCAAATTTGAGACTTTTGGCATTGAAATTAAATATCATCGCCAAAAGTCTACATCGTCAAAAATATGCAGCTAATAGTATGTTCTGTTGTAGTGATAAACCCAAACTTTAATAAAAATTCAACTCATTCCATTGAAAATAAAAGAGAGGAATAAAGATATAGAAGCAATAGGTAAGTTGGGAAAAAAACTAACAAAAATAATTTCCTTCTTGTTCTTCTTCTCCATATTTTCAACTAGTAAGTGTACAAATCTTGTTCTCCATATTTTCAATAGGTAAGTGTATAAAATACTATGTTTTTTTGCATCACTACAAGAAAATAGTGAATTAGAGACGGAAATTATCGACGGAATCGAGAAATAATTCCTCGGTATACAAAATTACCGACGGAATAAACTGACAGTTAAAAACGTCGGAGATTTGGTCGTAGCTAAATTCACCGACGGAAAGTTTGTCTATCGTCGGTAAAATTACCGATAGAACAAATAAACCGTCGGTAAAATCAACCGCAAAATTACCGACCGTTCGATGTATTCCGTCGCTAAATTTACCAACCGATGGCTTACCCGTATGTAAATTTAGCATCGGAATGTTTCTAATACAGTCGGTAAAGTTACCGACGGTAAAATTTTCCG
>JANIIA010000191.1:16700753-16713979 GCA_027478495.1 Erythroxylum alaternifolium | reverse complement strand
GGTATTATCAAAGATTTGTAGAAGGATTTTTTATGATAGCTAACCCGTTAACGAAGTTTTTGAAGAAAGGAGTCTAGTTTTAGTGGACCAAGAAATGTTATTAGAGTTTTGAGGAGCTTTAGTGGAGATTGAATTTTAGCCTAATTTTGGTGCTACCATCAAGTAGAGGAGGTTTTAAGGTATATACTGATGCTTTGAGGGTAGGTTTGAGGTGTGTATTGATGTAATATGAGAAAGTGATATTGTATGCTTCTCGTCAATTCAGATCATATGAGTTGAACTATCCCACCCATAATTAAAAGTTAGCGCCAATTGTGTATGTTCTTAAGATTTGCATATATTATTTGTATCAGGAAACATTTCGAACCTTTATAGATTACAAGATCCTCAATTATATCTTGACTCAGAGGGAGCTAAACTTGAGGCAAAGAAGATGGATCAAGCTATTGAAGGATTGTGATTGTATTATTGATTACCATCCAAGGAAGGTTAGTGTAGTGGCAGATGCATTGAGTAGGAAAAGCTCAGTCATGATGGTTAGTTTAAGCAAACATAGTATGACACCATTGGTGGAGTTGAGAACACTAGACATGAGATTAAAGATTGATTATATAGTCGTTTATTAATAACATTACAGGTTTAGACGGATTTGGTAGATAGAATCAGATAGGCATAAGTTCAGGATTCTTATCTAATACGAATGAGAGAGAGTGTGAAAAAAGAAAGGAGACTAAATTTGTACTGAGAGTAGATGGAGAGTTGGTGAGTGGGAGATAAGTTTGTGTGTCAGATATTGAAGGACTACAAGAGGAGAGTCTGAGGGAAGCTCATGGTGCACCATATACTATACATCCTAGTACTACAAATATGTATTAGAACTTAAGACCTTATTACTAGTGGTTGACAATGAAGAGAGATATGGTAGAGTTTGTGTTAAGGTGTTTAACCTATCAGTAGATCAAGGTAGAGCATTAGGCTCCATTAGGGAAACTAAAAACTGTAGCATTCCATCACAGAAGTGGGAACAGATTTTATGGTAGTGTTACTGAGGAGTAGACATAAACATGATTCAATTTCAGTAATTATGGATAGGTTGACTAAATTAACTCATTTCTTATATGTACAACAAAAAAACCTCCTTGAACAAGCTTGCCAAGTTTTACGTTGACGAGATTGTAAGGTTACATGAGATTGTAGTGTCCTTTGTATCAAATTGAGACCTGCAAGTTACTTCCCAGTTTTAGATGAATTTACAAATAACTTTGAGGATTGGCTAAATTTGAGTAATGCAATTTTACCCTTATTCAAATGGACAGTCAGAGCATATGATTCTAACATTAGAGGACATGATACGAGCTTGTGTGTTGAATTTTGAGTATGATTAGGATAGATATCTACCTTTTATGTATTTTACATATAATAACAATCATCAGTCTAGCATCGATATGACCAAATTTGGGGCAACATATGGCAGGTGGTATAGAGATTTGATATGTCAGGATGTAAAGGATGCCATAATGTTGGAAGGACCATAATAGGGATAGTAAGGTGATGCTTGAAGTAATCTTAAGATTGAGAAAAGAGATATGTTGATCAACATCATTGGGAGATAAAGTACGATATTGGAGCTAAGGTATTTCTATGGGTATCATCTTATAGAGGGATTTTGAGGTTTGGTAGGAGAGAGAAGCCATGTAAGATTTTATAGTGTGTGGGGTCGTTAGCTTACATATTAGCCTTACCTTCGAAGTTATCATATATTCATGATGTGTTCCATATGTCAATGTTGAGACGGTACCAATTGGTTCCTAGCCATGTTATATCGACGCATGAGATCAAAGTTACAAAGGATATGACTTACAAAGAGGAGCTACTGGAGATCTTGGATAAAATAATGATGAAATTAAGGGTACGGAGGATTTTGACGGTACGAGTTTTGTGGAGTCATCATCATTCTCCGAGAGAGGCTAATTGGGAAGTAGGATATGAAGTTTGACGTTAGTATCCTTATTTTTCTAGATCCTCAGGTATATAATTTAATTTTAAGGACAAATTTTTTTAAGTGGAAGAACTGTAAAGCCTATAAAATCCAAACTTTATTTAAAAACCTAAACTAGCCCATTGAAAATAAAAGAGATGAGTAGAGATATAAAAGCATCAGGCAAGTTGGAAGAAAACCAATAGAAATAACTTCCTTCTTATTCTTTTTCACCATATTTCCAACTGATAAGTGTACAAAAACACGATCTTTCTTTTTCTCCTGCATATAAAGCTTTTCTCATGTATTTCCTTATTTTATTTATTTTTAGTAGATTAGAGCGAAAATTATGGTGATTAACAACTCCAAAATCTATTAAAAAGGCATAAAACTTCATATAGGTAAGAGTTCTAGCTAAATCCTATCCCTTTTATTAGTGAAATTCAATCATCCTAAACTAGTTTCTAGTTGGACTTATATTCTAATTATTTTTGAAAACAATTTTGATGAAATTCACACAAAAAATTGAAGATAATGTAGCTGGAAGAATGAGAAGAAGAAGAGTTATGAGAAGAGGAGAGGGTGAAGAAGAAGACAATTTTAGAAATAATTTTAAGATAGGATATGTGAATATTTAAGGGTCAAATTAGAATTTAAGTCCTAGAAGGGTATTTTAGTAATAATAAAAGAATGTATAGGTAAAATACGAATTTTAATAGTTGAGGGTATTTTAGTAATTATGATGGTAAGATAAAGTAAGGATATTTTAATAATTAAGAATAAAGTGGTAAAAAGGGAGTAAGTTTGGATTATTAAGTATGATTGAGTTAAAAAATTCTTAAATAAAGTATAATAGAATTTTGTAAATGTCTAGGTATGGAGAATGAACTAGGGAGTAGATTGGACCAATCAAATAGTTGAGTCTGAAAATAAGATAAAAGTAACCTTAAACTATACCTTTATAATGTTTTGAATTAGTAATTAACTAAATTAATGATTAATGATTAATAATTAATTATATGGATTTATGAAATATATGATTTTTATAAGAATTTTATTTATTAAATAAATAATTGACAAGATACAAAATGTTCAGTATTACATGTTATGATGCGTATTGTCAAATAATTTGAATTATTTTATATAATTTTCAATTATGCATATGTATAATTAAGAATATTAATGTAAAATTAATCGCGTTTATAAAATTAGATAGAAATTGGTTTATAATGATTTAATAATAGAATGTGAAAATAATGAATATGCGGCTTGCCTAAGATAAGGTTATATTCTATAGTCATAAATTGATGAATTGTTAAGATACGAGCTAGTTATGGCTAGGTACCTGTACGTGGAGTAGGTATCGAGGTATTTTAAGTCTCGAAGATGCCCTAGCACTGATGGTTAGGTGTTGGAATGGTATCGAAATATCCTGAGTCTTAAAGATATCTTGTGTCAATGATTAGGTATTGGTAGCGAAATGCTAGATTAAATCTAGGACACATCGGATTATATTTTCACTTAGTGAGTGATTATTATAAGTATAGATGAGCCGAAAAATCATTAAATGTAAGTCTAATAGGTTAAGCAGTGCTTAGTTTCAGTTAATAAAGAGGTAAACACATAAATGGTAATAATTAAAGAATAGTAGTGTTAATCATTACTAATAATAAAACTTTGGATATTTGTTAAGTGTTTGAACATACTGAATCTTGTATATTCTAGTATTAAATGTACAATTGATCTTTTGGCTAATTTCAATGTATATTGAGATACTTGATTTTAAAGATATGGTAATGTTACTCTTACTAAATAAGCAGCTTACCTCTTGCAGCTATATATAATTTTAAGAGATGAAAAGATTGTCAATAATTTCAGTGCACATGATTGACATTATGAAGTCTAGGTGGAACCAACAAATCAAATTGAATACAATTTGTTTATTGTATATGTTTTTAAATATGACAATTTGAATGGTTATAGTTGTACAGATAATTTTTGTGACTAATGAGAATTATTTTTTAGGCTAATGAAAATTTTAGTAATTAATGATATAATTATGAAATAATTTAAATAAAATATGGTTTAATAATTTTGAAGGGTCACAGTTTATGAATGATAACCACTGCCTTTTTACAAAAACGACGGTGATGCTTTCCTTGCTCTACTCATCTACGTTGGTGACGTGATATTAACAGGAAACAATGAGGCATCCATTGAGTTGATTAAACAGGCTTTGGATAAACAGTTCGCTATTTAAGATGTTGGTGATGATAAATATTTTTTGGTCGGTCGATCATGGCATCTTTATTAGTCAGACGAAATTTATCCCAGAGATTATTATTCATGATATTGGTTTGGAAGGGATATGAAAGGGTGTTCAATCACCCGTGCCTAAGCCTTACTGTTGGTCTTAGATTATTTATTGTTATTTAACGTTGTAGTTTGGATGGGGATTCTTCATATAATTTACAGGTAGATACATATATTTGAGATTCAAGTAATCTTATTAGATTCATTTGCTCAATAATTAAGTTATTGTTAACAGACACCAACTATGCAAAACATATCATTTCCAAGCCACCATGAACAAGAGTATCGGAATGAGCATGTATGTATTTTGGGATGTATGTACGATTTTGATTTTGGGATGTCTCCATACTACATGAGATGGTGGTATTTAGATGTTTTTCACTGTATTGCACGGTTGCCGTAACTGTTTTTCCTAAGAAAGATGGGAAGAAAGTTCGCAGATTCGAAATACAATGGGACATTCCACATGGAACTGTTATCTACTGTAATGTAAAGTGGAACCGAACATCTTGACTCTTAATAACGATTCCAAGCCCAGCCAAAGCTGAAACGTTCCATATTTGACCATTCTCCTAATGTAGGTGACTTCAAATTACGAGTCCAATCCTAATTGATTTATCTATCTTATGCCTAACATTAGCTGGAATAAGGCCTCACTCAATACGGCCAAGGCCTAATTCCGTATCCCGCCATCAACAACGGCACTCGGCCTTTAATTTAATGAAAATAAAGGAACACGTGTAATTTTTCTTAATTCTTCCAGATAAATCATAAGTGTAAACATTTGCTCTTTTTTCTTTTCAGAAAATAGGATTAGTATGTTGATAGCTGACGTTAGGCAATTTTTTCAAGTGACCTAAAAATTAGAGACTGACGTTAGTAATTTCTCGTTCCGTTGTCCACTATTCACTACCTTAATATTTATAAAGGTAAAAAGAAAAGAAAAAAAACAATGTGGCTAATATCCCTATTATATATGAACAATTACAATTAATAAAAATCTCGTTATTATGCAGAATTTGGAAATATTAAGTAGTACGCAGTTCTTAATTAATAAAGGGTTTGTTTTCAACTCTATTATATATCTAGCCTAATAAAAATGTTTCATGTGCTATACCTAATTATAACCAAATCTTCAATGACAATTAGATTAGAAAAAGGAAAAACTAATTGAATTCTTTAAAAGTGTTTCTTCTATTTTATATGTATATTGCATGAGGTGGGATGTTTCGAAATTTATATTCCTAATAAACATGCAAATAAATACGGGATTTGTCGTATTGCTAAACAATAACAGTAGGGATAGAAAGAGAATAGCAAAGAGCCAAAAATGGACAGAATACAATCGAACAAAATTAGAATGACCTATAAAGTCAAATTTGACTATGTCCACCATTAACATACCATGTTGTGTGATGAAAGCATTGTGCAACGGTGAATTGGGTTCCCCGTCATTTATCTTCTCTACTAGGTCAATTTCTCCGGGAATAAGAAATTCAAGTTTCAAACATTCCAAGTCATTTTAGTCATATCTCAACTTGTTAAAGAGATTAACTTCTTGGACTATTCTCATTGTTTTAGATATCTTGTGCGCTAAGCATGGGATGGGACGTGAGGAACACTCGTCGGCTGGGAGAGGCAGATACAAGAGTCAAAGGAGGGCTGGTAGGTTTGGCTGAATGACGCATTTTCATTTTTGCATAATTGGTTTTTTGAACATGGGCAGGCCACATGACATGACTCCACGTGGATCTTGGGTCAAAATTTTGGGATAGTCTTGTGTTGGAAGCAAAAGCTGGCAAAACCATGTGAGTTCGAGGCACCTAATTGATATAATGTCATTGGAAGTGTGGTTAGAGTAGTATTGCTACATGTCAAACAATTAGCAGACTGTTTATGGATGCCCAGATGCAAAGCTCTGCAATTTTCCTCAGAGAACCACTCTAGTTGATTTAATTGTTACACTACGCAAATATTCCAAGTTTTGTTTTATATGTTTAACGAACAAGCCTTCCTTAGCTTGATTGCTACCATCTCCCATTCACATGTATTTACAGTAGGATGCATTTTTATCTAAGGGAATTTAAACTCTATTAAATAAGAATGTGCTCTTACTTGTCAACAATTAAATCAAATTTTGGGTAACCGTTCATATTTATTTGATCAAGTTTATGCTTATTTTTTGCATAATATACTGTTGAAGCTAATTTTGTAAAATTGGGGAAATACTAAAGAGAAAGTATTCCCTTTAATTTGTGAAAGATTTTATGTATGTATAAAGCTATATATAATCAACACTACTTCTAAATAATGTAAAACACTAACTCATGATTAAGATAAAACATTAACTCCTAATTAACACTACTCCTAAATAAAGTAAAGCATTAACACCTAGTTAAATTAAAATATTAACTCCTAATTAAATTAAAATATTATCTTCTAATTAAAATAAAATAATTCCTATTTATAATTTTATTTCAAATACTCGCCTTTAAGTTGACACATGCACATCGTAAATGTCCAACTTGTCAAGGAAGTATTTAAATTGTGATTGTCCAAAAGTTTTGGTGAAAATGTCTGTCTATTGAAACTATGATCTTATAGGCAATGTAACAATGATTTCTGGCTTAAACAATGTTTTAAAAACTGAACCGGTCTAATCAGTTTGACTTAAAATAATGTGAATCGATCAATTGTCTAATTCGATTTCATTTAATAATCTCTATTCGTAAAAATCGACCAATTCAAGACTGAACCGATTGGTTTTTTTTGGGAACCTCAACTATCTTGCTTCTCCTCACTTCATTTTTGGGGAATCTAGAAATAGATGAATGGGTGAAGAGAATAGAAAAAACCCACGTTCTTTTTTGCCACTTCCCTTCTCTCACCTCTCCTCTAGCCATTCTTTGGTCATCTCTCTCACAAAAATCCCATATGTCCTTTACCAGCATCATTATACCCATCTTCTTCACCTCTCCCTTGTCTTAGGTTACAAATACTAGCGGTTTTTTTTTGTTTTGTCTTGAAACTTTCGTCAATAGCTACACTCATTTCTATTCTTCTCAAATAACCCACTAAGACTAAAACCTTTCATCAATCTAAACCCATAAATAGTAGTATCCGAGGAAGAAAACCTAGCAAATGCCTAACTCGCAAGAAACATCCTCCCTAAAGAGGCATAGATGTGGCTCAACTTGAGCTTTTAAGGGTACAATAACGGAGAAAGAAGATGATCGAACAAAAAAAATCAAAAAGCAGAAAAATAAACAATAACAACTATTAACAAGTGAAATAATTGTTCTTGAAAGTTGGGTATACAGTAAAAAAACAAGATATGTTTATGGGATTCGATAATGACTTTCTTTCAAAGACATGAGAAAAGAGGAAAAAATTGAATGGTTAAAATTTTTGAATAAATTATGTGTGTGTATATATATATATATATAATAAAAAGATGATACTAAAAAAACTTATATGTTAATACACAAGTTATATAAGTTATATAGACACATTTTAAATTTTATATATTAAACTAAGACCTTTAAGAATATTAAATTATAATAAAAATATTTACTTCCTTAAAAAATTAATATTTATATGTTATGTTTAGGATCTTAATATTAAAAAGACAAATATCAAAATCAACTAATTAATTAATAAATGGATTTATTTTTTACAATAGGAGTTATTATTTATTAAAGTAAACGGAAGGAAATTGAAAAGTTGATTTAATTCAAAAATTTTACTTTTTATTTACTATATACCGATTTTATTGCGATTTCATGCCTGTTGAACTTTTAAACCTTAAACATTTCTTTTGACCGATTCGATATCCGGTCCGGTTTTTAAAACATTGGCTTTAACTTGCTCTCTGAGATAGTGATAATCAACCTCTATATGTTTTATGCAGTCATGAAACACTGAGTTAGCTGCTATATGGATAGTAAACTATCATAAAAAAGAGTTATGAGTTCACGATGAACCATGCCTAAAGAAGCCAATAAAGATTTCAACTATACCATCTCACTGGTAACAGCAGCCATTGCCCTATACTCGACCTTCATTGATGATCTGAATATAGTACTCTATTTCTTCATCATTGAATGATGTGAAACAAGAAAATTCATCTAATTTAAGTCGCAGAAAACTCAAAGTCGTAAATCACTGCGAACCTGAAGGAGAATGCCTTAACCTTGTTACCTCTTAATATAGTGCAAAACGCACATACTTGCTTCAAAATGCTCTTTATAAGGTGCTTGAGCAAACAACAACAACATGAATCATTCGCCACTAATTCACCATTAACTAAGATTGGAAGGTTACTTTGCTCCATCAAAGTATCTACCAATTTGCTTCCAAGTAGGTCCCTATTTCAGACAGTATATATGAAGCATATTTTTGTTGACATAAGAAAAACTCCTTGCATGAACAAGTTAATTCAATCCCCAAGAAATCTTCAATACTCCCAAATCTTTAATATCGAAGCATTTATAGAGGTACAACTTAAAAGTCAAACAAGTCATTATATCATTTCCCATCAAAATGATGTCATCCATATATGCTAATAATTCCAAAAAATACATTGCCTTTCTAAAAAGTAGACAGTGAATAATCTGCTCGGGATTGAACAAAACCATATATCTTTAGTGCTATTGTCAATTTGGAGAACCAATTATGGGAAGTTTAGTGCAATCTATAAATCCACTTGTATAATCTTCAAACTTTATCTTCATACCTATCATAAATCCAAGAGGAAGCTTTATTTATACTTCCTCCCAAAATTTCCATGCAAGAATGTGTTGTTAACATCCATTTGATGTAACTCTCAACCTAGCACAACTGCTATGGATAGAAAAATACAAATGGTCACGAGCTTGATAACTGGAACAGATGTCTTGTAAAAATTGAGAACTTTAATTTGTGTGAAACATTTTGCCACCAATCGTGCCTTGTATTGCTTAACAGTCCTCTTTGACTTGTACTTAATCTTCAATACCCACTTATAGTCAATTGACTTCTTTATGGGCAACAAAGTCTCTAAAGATTATGTTTTATTAACTTTAAGTGCGAGAATTTCTCAAGCCATTGCATTATGTTAATTTACCCTTTTCACAACTTTTATAGAGCTTTTAAGTTAAAATTTCAAGGTTATGACTATCAAAAATGCCCAATGAGATGAGAAAAATCATCAAATGTCACATAATTTGCTAAAGGATAAGGAGTACTTGAGGAGCTTTCATATTGTGGTGGCTTCGAAGGGGGTGAGAAATTTTGGCCAAAAAAGACCTTAAATTTCATTTAATAGTAGAATAAAGAATATAGTCCTTCAACTGAGCCGGTTGACAAGTCATTCACCATAGTCTACTCTCTATTTTTTAAGCTTTAGCAATCTTTTAAGAATTACTCACACTGTCCTTTAACTCTATATTTTTGCTCTTGATTTTATCCTCTCTCTCATTTCCTCAAGGGAGTGATCAATATCCTAAATTGAACGCTCAATTTGTTCATCGCTTTAAACAAAAGGGAACACACTTTTATGAAATGAAACATCACAAGAATAAAAAGAAAACACCCTTTTCAAGGTCATAAAACCTCCAACCTTTCTTCTCATGTAGGTATCTTACAAAGACACATTGCCTACTGCTAGGCTCGAATTTATCCTTTAGTCTTGAATTTTTATGCACATAACACATGCAACCAAACACTTTAACATATCCGCAGGATGAACTCACACTAAACAAAATCTCATATGGTGATTATTTGTTTAAATTAACAATCAACATTTTTTTATAAGATAAGTCATAATCAAAACATATTCGCCCCAAAAACAAATAGGTAAAGCAATTTGAAATAAAAAAAACCCTTGCTATCTCCAAAATATTCCCATGCTTACGTTTTACTCTCTTATTTCGCTATGATGTATCAATTCAACTAGTTTCATGAATAATATCCTTCTCTCTATAGAATTCTTGTGTTGACCTCAAATCAAACTTTAACTCATTATTTGCAATACCCTATGTTAGGGGTTAGAAAATTTAGGAATTTTCAGTACATCATAATTGAGTATTTGCTGACATGTGCATACGAATTTTTACATATACAAATAATTGTACATGCATTCATGAATTTTTTCGGGTATAATTGGTTTCTAAATGCTGCTAAAATGTGAATTTTTTATTATTTGTGTTAAAAATTTATTTGGAGACTATTAGTATTATTTCAGAATTTTTGGTGAATTTTAGGAAATTTCTGAAAATTTGGGGTATTTTTGGACTAGGAAAAAAAGAGACAAATAGACCAATAAAATTGTGACATTTAGCAGCCTTGCATGTTGACATATGGCCCAATGCAAGGAATACACGTATTTTCTTGGAAAAGAGAAGGAAATTTTCGGTTGTTCTTCACCGAAAACATACAACACAACTTTTCTTTCCTTGTTCTTTGTTCATCACCGAAAGATCTGCTTTTGGTTCTCACATCAATGATATACCTTGCAAAATAAAAATTTCAGCCCAGCTATTGTTTTGTTTCATTTTATTTTTGCTTTTCCCCATTCACCGAAAGCTCTTATTCACTCTCACTGCTGGAAAATTTTGCTGAGATCAAGTAAGTGAGCTTTCAATTTTCTAGTTATTGTACAAGAATTTGGATGATGTTTTAGTGTGTAAATGAATGCATGCATGTGAAGTTATAGCAGTAGAGTTCGGAGAATACGTGTCCTAAATGACTCAGATGAGTATTTGAAACTGTGAATATGGGAAAAATGCTAGAAATTTAAAGTTGCTGTGTGTTAATTAGATTTTAATGCTAAGTGTGAAGCTTGGATTTATAAATTATGTATGTGTAATGATGAGTTAGAGGAATTGTTTGCAAGTTTTGGAGTTAATTGAGTTGAGATTGAGTTTTTGAAAAAGTTACAATAGAGACAGAGAGAGAGAGAGAGTTGAAGATGGTAAAATATATGTATGATCGGTTTTGGTGTTTTGAATATAAACTTGGATTTGAGTTGTTTTGGGACTAAGTTGAGTTGATATAGAAGTGAATAAGAGGGATAAATGTAAGGGCATAAGGTTTTTACGAGGAATTTAGTAGAAGAAAGGAAGAAGATAGAGCATAGTTTCTGTAAAAACATGCAGAATTACGTGCAAAAATCATGATTCTACAATGGAAGGTGGTAGTACAAAAATTGAACTTTCTAATTCCAAACAGTTATGACTCTTTTTGCTATAACTTTGCCATCCAATCTCCAAATGACTTGAAACTTAAACCAATAGACTCCTAAGACATTTTTCTTTCTTTCCAGAAAAATTTAGAGCCATCTGAATTGATTAGAAAAAGATTGATTGACTCAAAGTGAGGGTATGTGCTCGAATGTTATGAACTGGAGATTTTCAAGAACATGCTTCGGTATTTTAATTATAGCTTGTTTTGTAGATTTCTAAATGGATTGATTATTAATTCAGATTAAACTTGAGACATATGTCTACAACTTTCTTGAAGAACTCAAAATTTTAATTCTATCTCTAAGATTTTCAAAATTGGTATGAAATTGTGTCTTGGATTAGACTGTAGCACTATAAGGGACAGAAATCATGTCCTGTGGTTATTAAATAAACTGTATTGTGTTATACATGCAAATAATCTATATACATGTCTACTATAGAAAAATGAAAACGTGGAATGTTATCACATACCTCCTGCCATTGATGTTGAGGGATTTCAGACAGATATGAGAGGGCTCTTCTAAGCTTTTAGCAAATGCAAAAGATGGTATATGTAGAATATTGCTAAGCCTAGGGACCCAATCTTTTTATATTCCTTGTTGTCTTCCATTAAAATAATAGAAGGACATGATGGTTCGTAGTGGAAGGATATAAAGTTTCAAAATAAACAGACATTACCCATCAAAAGGAAACCAACGGATAACAGTCTCCCATTTAGGTCGTAAATGTAATCTAAAAGTCATAAAACCTCTAAAGGAAACCAAATGCACGAATCATGGCTATAAGTCCTCTAAATATGAGTATTATCTTTCATGTATCATGATGCATCTTATTTCTTATTCCACTTTAACTAAATGAATAAATCTTGATGTTTATTCTAGGTCTATAATAATTGTTATTCATAAAATAAAAATGTGTACACCATAATGAGAAAAACAACAAATAAATAAGAGTTTCGTGAAAGTACATACATAAATCACATAATAGAACCAAGTCCCATTCCAGCAACATGATCCTTAAAACTCTTTGGTGGCATGCCCTTTGTTAAAGGATTGGCAATCATTAATTCAGTGTGAATGTGTTGAACGATCACTTTGTTCTCTTTGACACGTTCCCTAATTGCCAAATACTTAATGTCGATATGTTTACTTCGACTACCACTCTTATTATTTTTGGCCAAGAAAACTGTAGCTGAATTGTCACAGTACATTCTTAATGGTTTAGAAATGGAATCCACAATTCTAAACCCAGATATGAAACTCTTCAACCATACACCATGTGATGTAGCCTCAAAACAAGAAACGAACTTAGCCTCCATGGTAGAAGTTTTAGTCAAAGTCTGCTTTGAACTCCTTCAAGATATGGCTCCACTGGCAAACATAAATACATATCCAGATGTTGACTTTCGTAAATCAACACAACCAGCGTAGCCAACTACTTCGAGATTATCAGTTTGTCTATATATAAGCATGTAATCTTTGGTCCCTTGAAGGTACCTCATCACCTTTTTGGCAGCTCTCCAGTGGTTTATACCTGGGTTATTTTGATATCTTCCCAACATTCCAACAACAAATGTAATGTCAGGTCTTGTAAAAACCTGAGCATACATTAGGCTCCCTACTATAAAAGCATATGGTGTAACATCCCCTCACCAGTTGCCATGAATAGGAGTGTATAAGTGTATAGTGACATATGCATGCATTCATATATGC
>JANIIA010000191.1:16657530-16679473 GCA_027478495.1 Erythroxylum alaternifolium | reverse complement strand
ACAGCTTATTCAGGTAATAATGGTCGTGGCACTCTTCGTTTCACACAGAAGGAATTTCAAGATCTCCGTTCCAAAGGACTATGCTTTCGATGTCAGCAACCCTACCATCCAACACATAAGTGTTCAAGCCCTTCTTTGCAAAAGATAATTATTACCGATGACTTAGACCAAGAATTAGATGAAATTGAAGTTCAGACTAAGGGCGACCAACTCGAAGATAATTTGAGCCCGGAAGGGCTGGAATCTCCACAAGTAACAATGTTTGAGCTACCTTGTTTTTACATGAATAAGTCCTCTTGTAGTCGTACTATGAAAGTTCGGGGTACAGTTGGTGATTCACATGTGATAATCATGATTGATAGCGGAGCAAGCCACTGTTTTGTGGTCAAAAGCGTGGCTGAACGCTTGGGTCTGTGTATTTTTGACATTACACCAGTCGGAGTTAGGCTTGGGAATGGCCAGCGTATTGAGACTCAAGGCATTTGTAGAGGAGTTCAGATTAACATTGGGGATGTCCACTGTGTGGTGGACTATTATATTTTTCCATTGGGCGGGTTTGACATCATTTTAGGGGTGTCTTGGCTGGAACATTACGGGATATGAAAATCAATTGGTCTCGCATGACAATGAAATTCCAGCAAGAAGGTCGTGGAGTTTTAGTTAGAGGAGACCCGAAATTAGTGAATGCTCTTGTTTCCTTCCAGGCCTTAAACCGAATTGAGGAGTTAGACTATGCATTGCTATTGTGGCAGACGGAAATTTCAAAATTAGATGGACCTACTGAAGGTTTACAGTCAATGTAGTCCAAGGATTTTGCCCAACTGTTACAGAAGTTTCAAGCTGTATTCCAGGAACTCACAGTATTACCCCTGCAACATCATATTGACCATCAAATACCCTTGCAATCAGGTATTTCTGCTGTTAGGGTGAAGCCTTATAGGTACGACCATTTACAAAAGGATGAAGTGGAGCGACAAATTGCAAATATGCTGGCAACCGGGTTGATCTAACCAAGTTTGGGGCCTTTCTCAAGTCCCGTCTTACTGGTTAAAAAGTAGGACAGTAGTTGGCGGTTTTGCGTTGATTATCGAGCACTCAATAAGGTAACTATTGCTGACATATATCCTATACCGGTAATTCAAGAGTTATTGGATGAGTTGAGTGGTGCTTGTTTTTTCTCAAAGATGGATTTAAAGTAGGGTTATCATCAAATACGTGTGAAAGAAGAGGATATTCCTAAAACTGCTTTCCATACTCACTCTGGCCATTATGAGTTTCGAGTTATGTCATTTGGTTTGAAAAATGCCCCAGCAACATTTCAAGCTTGTATGAATCATCTTTTTCGGCCTTGGTTTCGACATTTTGTATTGGTTTTCTTCGACGATATTTTGGTCTATAGCAGATGTTGGTAAGACCATTTACAACATCTTGAATTAGTTTTACAGCAGCTACAAGATCATGAATTTGTGGCGAACTTAAAGAAAAGTCTTTTTGGACAGTCAAAGGTGGAGTATTTGGGCTACATTATTTCAACTACTAGGGTTGCTATGGATCCTTCAAAAATCTCAAGCGTGATGCAGTGGCCTGTGCCAAAGTCAGTTAAAGCTATACGAGATTTTCTTGGTTTGACAGGTTACTACCGTCGCTTTATATGTGGATATGGTATAATTGCGAAGCCTCTAACTGACTTATTGAAGGAGGCTGCAACTAAATTTGTTTGGGATTCGGCAGCTCAACAAGCCTTCATGGAGTTACAAAAGGCAGTCACTACAACCCCCGTATTATAGATGCCAGATTTCAACAAGTCCTTTATATTGGAATGTGATGCTTCGGGTATAGGAGTTGGGGCGGTTTTAACGCAAAACAAACAACCGATTGCTTACTTCAGTAAGACTTTTCCAGAAGTACTTCCAAGCCTACTTATGAAAGGGAATTAATAGCCCTTTTTATGGCCATTCAACATTGGCGTCCTTATCTAGTAGGACAGAAATTTGTTGGGAGAACTGATCATTGCAGTCTGCATCACCTGCTTCAACAATAGATTACTACACCAGTACAACAAAATTGGGTGGCTAAGTTGATGGGTTACGAATTTGAGATTGAATACAAATTTGGCCAATTAAATTGAGCGGCAAACAACTTATCTCGGAGGGGAGAGGAAGAAGAACTTCAGACATTATCATTACCTATTTGGGCTGATTGGAGTCTCTTGGATCAAGAGATGGCAGCCGACTTCTCATATCAACAATTACGTAATCGAATAGAGAGTAATCTGGCTTCTTTTCTAAGGCATAAAATTCTGCAAGAGCGGATCTTCTACAATGGGAAAATTCTATTGCCGACTTCATCAACTTAGATCCCAAAATTATTGGGTGAGTTTCATACCACTCCGTATGGCGGTCATGCAGGGGCCTATCGAACATATCGCCGTATTGCCACAGATGTCCACTGGCAACGCATGATGAAGCAGATCCAGCAATGTGTGACGAATTGTTTGGTTTGTCAACGGCACAAATATGAGACCTTATCTCCTGCGGGTCTTCTACAGCCTTTGCCAAACCGAGGTATTGAACCGCCATCTTGAGACTTATCTTCGCTGGTGGTTGCCGTGGGCTGAATTTTGGTATAATACAAACTTCCATGGGGCTGCTAAATCTACACCATTCAAATTGGTTTATGGTTGCCAACCACCAACGTTAATTCAATATTTGCCAAGCGAGTTTTGCATAGCTGCTGTAGCTGATGCTCATGGGGATCGTTCAGAGGTTCTTTGACAACTTAATTATAATCTTTGCAGGGCGCAACAGGCCATGACCAAGCAAGCAAATAAGCAACGTCGGGCTGTTTCTTATGAGGTGGGGGATCTAGTTTTGTTGAAGATTCGTCCACACAGACAATTGTCTCTATCTTCCCGAGTATACAGCAAGTTGGGGCCTCGCTATTTTGGTCCTTTCCAGGTTTTGCAGCGAGTAGGGAATGTTGCATATCGCTTGGAGTTACGACCAACTTCCCGTGTGCACCTCGTGTTCCAAGTTTCCTAGCTTAAGCCGTTTAAAGGGCACCATGTGGTTTCTACAAATCTCCCAACTAACTTGATTGCAGAAGACAGCTTGTACATTCCTGCTGCAATTGTGGACTCTCGCTATTTAGGGAAGGATAAGACACCTTGTCATGAACTGTTAGTGCAGTGGGAAGGCCGTAGCACTGATGAAGCAACTTGGTTATCTTGTACTGATTACAGGGGGTCAGTTTCCTACTTTAGACCTTGTGGAAGACCTTTAAAGGGGGAAGTATTGTTACAGATAAGGGTAGTAAGAATCCTAGTACGCCTCTGCTAGTATATACCAGGCACAATAATCAGGGTCCAAATTTGGGAGGCTAATAGTTATCTAGTAGTTATGGTAGTTAGCCAATAGTTGTCTGGTAGTTAGCCAATAGTTGTCTTAGTTAAGGGACTTTATACATAATCACCGTTAGCTTTAACCAGGACATGCAATTTATGTTTGAGGATTCTTAGTTTGCGGCAATAGCTTGGGAGGTTGAGAACGATTGTCTCTTCCTATACTATTGTTTTTTTTAATTAAATTCCCTAGCACTTTTCATTTGAATATTGATCCTTACTCTACCACCAGGCTTGTGCCTTTGTTTTTCAATAATCAGGTTTGAAAGAAACTTTTCATTTTTTCAGTAAAAACATTGCGATTAGGATTATCCTTTATTCTCCACATTTTTCTCGGATTTCAGTGAGTAGATGTGATACTACCGTGAGTGGATTGGCAGTTTTTCAAGACCCAATAGCGTCTTAAGATACCTGAGTTAGCAAATGCTCTTTTCATCATTTGTATGTTACTCATGTGTCCATGATCATTTTCTACTTTGCTTTATCTTATGGAGTTAGCATTTAACTTCGAAAAATGTTTTGCATTTTCTGGCCAAAATGATAGAACTAGAGTTCAACTTTGATATCAATAATGTGCATCTTTTAAATTTGATTTCTTATGCTTAGAGCTTCGCAAATTACGTCCACAGGTTTGTTACTCGTCACGTGCCAAGCAATATGTACCTTTACAGAACTGTTCTCAATGTGGAACTTGACTAGGATAGAAGTTGAGCTGTGCAACATGCTGTCCCCTGAGGCACCTCAATTATCATTAGCCACATATAACTGGGTCCTTGTGAGTATTTCACTTTATCATTTTTTTACCGAGTGTATATGGTTGCTCTTCTTTGGAAGATTGATGTTTGATATCAAGATCCCTATTACTGTTAAATTGTCCATGTATCTTTTATTTCCAGAAAAACTGTTCTTTGTAATTGTAGTCACAACAATTGACTTTGATTTTATTGTTTTTAATGTTGAATGTGGGTTCAGTGTCTTCTTGGACACCTTGCCTTAAAATTAGGATAATAACTTTTATAAAAAAGCAATGCTCAGAAGTGTTGAGATCAGAATACAAGGTTCGCCTTTGGAATGAAATAATGGAAATAGGAGCAGAAATATGTTATGTCAGGCGTTTAAATATTATGATGATGACTTGCGCTTATCAAAAAAATATAATTTACATTGGCGCAGGTGTTCCTAGCAATGCTGGTGGATAACTTTTTATATCCCGTATCTGCTTTCCGTTCACATTTTTCTCAGTCCATCAATTGGTCTGGTGTAAGATACCACCTGAAGGGTGGGAAGATAAGCAAGGTATGTCAGTTTGGACCTTATGCCCAGTCATAGATATCCATATTGTATCTCCATCTAAAAACCGTGTATAATTTAGCAAAAGCTGTATCAAAACTCGCAACAGACAGTCTACCTTAATGGTTTATATATAACATGAAGCACCGAATTACACCGGGAGTAAGAGAAGATCCGCTTCATTTTCAGCCTTTTAATAAATCATACGATCGTAGAACTACTTAACAGCATCTATTTTGGTAAACAATTGTGCAGATTGAGAGAACAAAGGATATGGGTCCTATCTACACGGACTTGGGAGGCAAACATTTAGGAAAGAAAGGAGCTCCTCCTAAAGCCACGTTCCTTGCCAGACTGGTGAGAAGTTTGGATCAGTGGAGACAACCTAAGAAATATGATGTCTAGAGATGATGTTGGACAAGCTTGTCATTGTCTGGCCAGGCTATTAAGATTCAATGGGTAACTAGGATTCATTTTCTTGGTCGGATATACCTCTTGGAATAGGTTTTGCATTAGTCCTTTGTTGATTGATTCAAGTGATTTAGGCATTTTAGTCACAATTTATTCAATTTGATTCCTGGAGTCAACCCTCCATACAACCAGGGTTGATTTTGTAATCTGCAACAATTCGTTCTGTAATTTATGTAACTCTTTATAGTCAAAAATAGTCAGATGTGAGAGGTTGCAGTAGGGCATTGTTCATTCTCTGCAATTAAGAAATGGTTTAAGTACTTTTTTTTTTCAAGTTTGGGATTAATTAAAATTGAGATTGCCTGTTTATCTGGATCACTTGAGTAGAATTCTAATTCTTTCTCAAAGGGCTTCATCAATATATATATATATATATATATATATATATGTATATGTTCTATTTTCTCAGCCGCATCATCTCCACTAATTTCAAAATCAAAAGCCACTAGTCTGTAAAATTCATTTTTATATTCATCTTCAACTCCTCCATTTGAAATTGTCAATGGTTGGATCAGTCGAAAGCATTTCAAGTAGTATCCTAATCACGAGAACTTGCTACCAGCAATTCATGTCTTTGGTTTCATTACCATCGCACTTGAAAACAGGTTTCAGAATAATTGCACATACTGAAGTTAATTAAAACCCAAAAGATACACGTCTGAAGCAATATTTATTTCCTGTCCTTCATATCCTGGTGTTGATCTCCTTTCAACCTACTGTCAAAAGTTAAATAAAGACGAAGTATGCTAATGATACAAGAACATGTTGCATGGAAAGCAGAAAACCTGACAGTAGACCTGGCCTCTTTTGAGTAGAACTTCCTGAACAATTTCCTTAGCCAATGCCTGCAGTGACCTACTGCTGTAGATCTCCAATGTAGAAGTCATCAATCATATCGAAGACCCGGCTTGCATGCTGGGGCCTAAGAGACAAAATCGATTAGATCAGACCCACTGGAATGTATCTACCATAGCCACTAGTTTTCCTATATGCTGAGATTGAACCCTGATAAACAGAGAGCTGACATTTTTTTTCCTTTTTTCTTTTGAGAAATATCACTCAATTGTAAGCAATTGGAACATTGCAAATCCTAATTGTAATCTTGTCCATACAGTGATCAATCTTCACAGAAACGAGAAACATATAAATTCTTATGAATGTTATGCAGTCGGCTGACAGGCGCATACCCATAAAATCCTTCAGTTGAATCATCCCCAGCATGTGCTAGAATGGCATCACCACCTGGATGTTCTTCTACATAAGAAGTAACATCATAGACCTGTAGATAGAGAAAACAATGTTGGAGAAATCGAGTATGAAACAAAGTAGATAATTCTTTTACATCATATCAGTGTCATAGATGGTTCAAAGCACTGTATGGAAGATTAACTAAAACTAGTACCTTGTCCTTTATAATAATCCAGCAGTCGGTTCTCCTGTTATGCAATGAGACTTCAGTTTTACTGTAATTTTTCGTTACCTAAGTGCAACAAGCAGTCCAGTAGAAATATCAGTGAGAGTTAATTAACAGTTTGACGCAAATAATTATACAAGAATTAATTAAATCACCAGATGGCAAGAACAATAGTTTGAATCACATATGGAAAATTGTAATGGTATAAGATCTTAATTCTATGGTCCTAAGTCCATTCATTGATGACAAGGAGACGACTAATGAGAAGTAATTAGGACAGAAAGCAGACTCTTTCATATACACATTAAAGCTGGTCAGTAACTCTTATCATGAAAATTGAACTTTATATATAGCCACCCATGGCTCCAACCGTTATCCCAAGATTGAAGTCTTTCTATCCTTTGACATTTCTTGGCAACAAGATTTTTTTAACTGACTATAGAACACCTACTTTTTAAATAACAATTATACATTAACACAAACGGGTAAAACTTCCTCAATTTAACCATTCATCAGACATGTGAACTGAAGGGAAAAGCCGTTTCATTAGAAATGCTCTTAGGTAGGGCTTGATAAAAATTTTCATTATCTACATCCTATTTCAATCGGATCATAACCATGCAATAATCAACACATTAGATACAACAAATGCCAAGAAGAGTGCTGCTATCAATGCTAAAGCATTTAAGTCAAACAATTCAATCAACTTAATTCAGAAAGGAAAGATAGGTAAAAGCATATAACAATGCCTAGCACCAAGCGAGCTCCTACAGTCCATAATTTCCAACGCAGAACTATGCTTAACAAAATAATTTAATCAGATAGCTAAGAGAAAACTGAATACTCTTTTGACACCCTGCAACAAAGAGCATCTTAAAAGTATCACATCGAAATGAATTTCTTTCATGATTTCCAAACTTCAAACCATTCAGATCTCAAGGTCCAATTCTTAGTTACCTAAGTTTACAAGAAAGCAAGAGCCATCAGTCTATTTCATACACACACGAGAAGAAACTTTGACTTTCAAGTTCTCTCAGCACTGGACATAACAACTCTATGACAGTGACTAGTGAAATTTAGAGCCTTTTAGGGAAGTTTCACAGGTTCCCAGTATTACACGAACCTTAACTCCGCCGGAAATAGAGGAAGCCTTTTCTGTGTGAGCTGCATTGAACATACTTACACTAGTCAGAAGCTGCAAAAATGTCTGATTTTTCTAGGGTTCTGAAACTTTAAAGGGAACCAGTATATCAAATTGCTAAGGAAGAAACAAGAAAAGGAGAGCAGAAGTACCAAGTTTACGATATCTTGGAATTATAAGAAGACCACCCAATAATACCCCCAATATCAGTGCCAGCGCAGCCAAAACCATGCTTCAAATTCTGCAAAAGATTTTTAAGTTTCCTTCCTTTTTCTGCAGAAACAAAACCAAGAAAACGACTTTATGATAATGTACTACCGATAAGCTTCAAATGAAACTGGAGTGAAGCATTCAAAAGAGCCATTCAACAAAAGCTCTCATCTTTCTTCCTCAAAACTTGCGGAAGTTAATTAAATAAATAGATCCATATCAGAGACATAGAATGAGTCAACTGTTTGTAGAAGAGTGCTCCCACAGGGGGAAAAAAAAATCAACTGGGGTGTCATCCAAATCTGTGCTTGGAAGCTGACAAAGTTGGAGCAAATCCAGTGAGGTTTGTGGAAGAAAACTCTCCATTTACAAATGCGTAAGTGTAGACATTTGTAGATAGAGAGTAAAGATGTGTGAGTGACCTGTTTTTGATTTTGGATTGGATGCCTTTTGTTAATCTTTGCTTCGATGTCGCGGAAGAAAATACAATACAAGCAACTGTTGAGTTGTAGCTCAGATTCTCTATTAATTAGATGTAAAACATGATTTTGATAATTTGGATTTGGATTAGAAAGCGAGTAATTGCAGATAAGTTTTGAGATTTTTACGAGGCCTTAAATGGACTTGAAATTGAGCCCAAAACGAGGTTGTAGTCTCAAGTATAGCCCAAATCCTTAATGATCCTTCCTAATCCTGAGTTTTATTAGTTGATTTGCAGCCCTAGTTATAGCCTTGATGACCCTCTTAACATGATCTTTGAACCAATTGATAAAGCGATTATTTTGTTTCGGTCCAAAAAGAGGATGCAGTAAACATTTTCATTGTAATAGTAGACTTTCTCTGGCGTCGCGTCTCGGACGAAATTCTTATTAGATTGATATCGTTGTAATATTGTAAAAGTTGATCATGCTTCAACCTTTTCATCATCATATTTATTTTCAAATTATTTTGCACGACAAAAGGAGTGGTGCTTCATGAGCCACCACCAATATCGATCTTTTTAACCTTTTAATCAACTTTTAAAAGCTATATTATCATGTGGGAGGTGCTTTTTGTGGACCATTCCAAATGCAAATACTCTCAAAAGGAAAAAAGAAACATAGGGGCAAGCCTTCCGGTATCCATTATTTTACTTGTCAGGCAGGCACGTAGTTTCCTTTGCAGTTGCTTGTAATGGGTTTAGTGTCCTTCTTTATTGAAATTTCAAAACATTCTGTACAATGTTTAGCGGTCGATTCAGTTTAGTTTCCAGTGTACTGGAATTATGATTGATGGCTTCAGTAGGGCCAAGTCAATCCCCACCCAATTATGTACTTTAGCAGTCTACTTGTCTCACCCCACCTACATATATGTATATAAAATCCCACTCAAAGCTTTAATGAACAAACTGGACATTGTTGAATAATCACGATGGGACATCATCCTAGGGATGAAAATATGCTGACTCGTGAACTCAAATTAAGGTATTAGCTCATTCTTAGGCTAAGCTCAAGTTTAGGTAGATTTGAGGCTCAACTATTCTTACCATTCTATATATAATATAAAATCTTGTTAATTGATTTCATTAGAACAATCCAAAGTAAATTATTATACTAAGTATAACTATGGAAAAAATAAATATTGCTTCGTACAATATCTCAAGTTGTTTTTTTTCTCTTTATACAAATATATACTATTATAGAATTTAATTGTGAAGGTATTTAGTAAAGAATTTTATATCTCACCGTATCAATCTCATTAAAGTGCTCCAATATTTTAATACTTAATTTCTACTTAGATTTAAATAATTTGAAATTTTTTAAAAATTTAAATCAATATTTTATACGTACGTACATACGTATGTATGTATGTATGTATCATATAAATGTATTAGTATATTTAATAAATATAAGTATCATTCCTTTATGAATTGTTATTTATCTGATATATTATATATATACTATTTAACAATTTATTGTCATCATTATCTTTTCACTAAAGTTTGATTTAATTATTTTTCAACCTAATAAGTTTCACAAGTTTCATAGTATGTAGCTTCATAATTCTCATTATGATGATTTAACCATTATGGCATAAAATGATAATCTCACGTACCTAACCTTTTTTCTTGCTGCTTATGTTAAATGTCCTCTGATCCAACACATACAAACTATTTATATAAACTTGGATCAATGACTTTTACTCAACAATCTATTTATTTTCATATTTGAACATTATAATAACTATTATCATACAATAGCAACTGGATTTAATTATAGTCTATGTTTATGATTTTGATAGCTAAATTGAGTGGAACAATTCCATTAATGTACTATATCTTTTAGTTCTATTTTCTGTAACCTTTTGTATCGTACTTTCATGGTGTTGACATATATCTTACACATTAATATTAAAGTTTATAAGATATTAGTAAGCTCAAAATGTCATTACATTTTGTCATCTATATGATATTGACATATCTCTAAAACTTTGTAACCAAATCTTCAATAAAGATTAATGGCAAAATTGCATAATAGATATACAATGTTCTTTTCGATCTTTGAGAACACTTCTCAAAGCTAACTTATGTCTAAGAAATTAAGTTCATTAATAATCAGTATCAATTATATTTAAAAAGGTAAGTGAACTCATAACTAAATGTAAATGAAAGAAAAGCAAGTAATTAGTTATATATAATGAAATCTAAATAAGACTAGGACTTTAATCATTTATTTAGTTGCTCTGAGTATTTTATTTGAAATAATGCCCTTCACTACTATTATAGAAAGATTACTTTAATCTCTCTAGCAGCCTAGCATTTCATTTAAATTTAGTTGATCTTGAGTCACTTAATAAAGCAAATAAACTTAAATTAAGTAAATAACATCCTTATCAATCATATCTCATATGACTCGTAGATATGTTAGGAGACAACTATTGTCAAAACATATTTTATATGTTATTATTAACTCTATCTCTAAATTTATATGATCATGAGTCTCTCATCCAAATCATACAAATTTAACTTAGTAAGACCATTAAGTTAAGATAAAATATATTCGGGTCAAAGGGGCCTTGAATTACTCATACAATAAATATAACTATACTTTTTTTTATTTAACAAATTGAAGATAACAACCATATTATCAACGTATACTTAATATTTTAATGAGGGATTTTAATTTCAATGGTCTCAACAAACAAAAAATTATATGTATAAATATCATAAAATAAAATATGCAATTTAATATGCATCAAAAATATATCAAGCGTACAAATAAGGTCATACAAGTTCTCATGCAGTTATAATCAAATTGTATGAATGACATAATCTAGCTTTCTATGCATTCTAGTTATTAATCCTCATAATTTAAAATAATAATTTTCAACTTCTTAGATAATTAATTAGATTAAACCATTTAATCATAAAAAATTTAAATTTCTATTTAAATAAAAATAAATATTATTTAAAAATAATTTTTAAATTTAATTATAAACATTTCTAATTATCTTGACTCCTATAATAAAATTAAATAATTTTTTTAACAAATTATTCTGATTACTTATTATAATTTAGAAAAACTCTTTTTTCAAACTTTAACAAGTGAAACATTAAAATCCAATTAAGACCATTTCTAATATAGCTTTCCTTAATTAGAAAACTTTCTTTTAATATTAAAGACAACTACTTTCAAGTTAAATAAAAATTTTAAATTTAATAAAGTAATTCCTTTAATGATGAGAGGGGCAATTTACGTACTAGTTAGGTTAAGATGGAGAATATTGCAACGAACTTCTTCAAAGGGTTGATGGGTACACTTGAAATAGGAAGAACACGTAATCTCTTTTGGGTTATTAGTAAGTCAATCAACCAAAAAGCTAGGGAAGCACTAATTAGTCCAATTTCAGTGCTAGAAATTAAAAATACCTTATTTAATTTGAATCATTTTAAAGCTCCTAGGCCAGAAGGTTTTAACGCTTATTTCTTTCAAAAGACTTAGAAGATTAAAGGTGATTTGGTGGTGGAAGCAGTGCAGGAATTTTTTTTTCACCTTCTAATCTTCTTAAGGAAATCAACAAAACCTACACATGCCTCATCCAAAAATCCAAAACCTTAATAGCATGAAAGATTTTCGCCCATATCTAACTACAACGCCATTTATAAACTCATTTTGAAGATAATTATGAACAGATTGAAGAAATGCTTGGAGCGTATTATCAGTATTTCCCAATGCACTTTTGTTTAGGGAAGGAGCATTAGGGATAATATCTTGCTTGTTCGAGAGTTGATGAGAGAGTACCCTTCCAAGAGGTTTATTAAAAGGTGCTGCATCAAGATTGATTTTTTTTAAGCTTTTGATACTATTAAATGGGAATTCATCATTGATTATCTTCAAACTTTTAGCCTCCTAGAAATTTTTGTGGTATAGATAAATGATGCATATCTTTAGCACATTTCAACTTGCTTATCAGTGGAAGTTCTACTAAATTCTTCAAGAATTTTAAAGGTATTAGATAGGGGGATCCTCTTCCCCCTATCTATTCTCACTTGCCATTGAGATTCTCTCCAGAATGTTGGCAGTCCTTACCGTTGAGAATCTAAAATTCAAATTTCACCATAATTGTCAACTGCTAAAGCTAAGTCATTTATCTTTTGCAGATGATTTACTTTTGGTGTGTGGAGCTAATCCATATTCCTTAAATATTATGATGAGGATTCTCGAGGGAGTTCAACAAGATGTTAGGTTTGAATATTAATTTTCTAAAAAGTTGTGCAAATGTTTCTTCAGATATGCAGAATGCAGAGGAGTTAAGCAAATTGATAAAGCTTCATATTCATGTTACTCTATTAAGATATTTGGGTATCCCAATTACCACAAACAAACCAAAATATGGGGATTGCTTGCCTTTAATTGCAATGTACAAAACCAGGATAAATGCTTGGAAAAATAGGTGGTTGTTTGCTAGAAGATTGCAGTTGATATCCATAGTATTGAGGAACGTTAGCAGATATTGGAGTGCTCATTTGGTGCTACCAAAGAAGGTTGTGAGGGAGATTGATAAGTATATCAAGAAGTTTCTATAGGCTGGAAAAATTGGAAACTCAAGAGGAGCTAAGGTGAAATGAGATGAATTATGTCTCTCCAAGGAGGAGGGGAGTTTAGGGATTACACTACTTATGTCTATACAGAAAGTAATGCTCATAAAGAGGATATGGAGGATATTTAAAGACAAGGAGACCCTATGGTTTAAGTGGATTAACGAGTACTATATAAAGGAGAAGAGCTTCTAGAAATTGGATTAAACCAGAGAAAACTCATGGAGTTTTAAGCAAATGTCAACGTTCAGACATCAAATATAATAGACATGTCAAAAAGGGCCCAACCCAACTTGGCCCTAGTTTAGCCCAGGTTAATCGGGCCACGGGTGGGCCACGAACTGACCATGGTTACCTAGCCGGGCCACAAGCCAAGGTCGGCCAGCCTGGCCTGTGGCCTAACCGTTACTTCCAAAACGACGTCATTTTGGAAGTTTTTCTTTAAAAAAAATGGCGGGCTAGGTTGGCCTAGCCTACTTGTGGCCCGTCGGGTCAGTCCATTATGGCCCGCCAGGCCACAGGCCACCATGCCCCGAAGTCGAGTCGGGTCAGCTTGCCCCGCCCATTAGCTTCTCTACAAATATACCACTGGATGAAGAAAATAATCAGAAATGGAGAATCAACATGATTTTGGTTTGATAACTAGAGTGAGTTGATTCTGTTAATCAACAGGAATGATCTTAAACATTTATTAATCAGAATTCCTATTTAAGTAAGAATTAGCTTAATAATTCTTAATGTAAGCTGGGATTGCAATTTTAGAGGGGTTGCTAGCTTGATTAACACACTACCTACCTTTTCTTCAGTTGGCAAGGAGGACAAAATTATCTAGACAGATACCAACTCCAAGAAATTTACCAACAGATCATGCTACGAGCTGTTCAATGTGATGCAACCCAGGGTACTTTGGTTTGAACTTACTTGGCAAAATTCCTCATCTCCTAAGGAAGCATTTATATGTTGGCTTGTGGTGAAAGATAGGCTTAAAACGAAAACTAAATGGTATGGAAGTGCCATAAATCTTTACACCAGCTGCAACTTATGTGGAATAGAACGTGAAACTTAAAACCACCTATTCTTCGCATGCATGGTCTTAAATGTTATTTGGAGTAAAATTGAGAACATACTGTAGGTATTTTGTTCCCAGGATGATTGGGGAAACTTATTACAATAAACTACCAGCATGATTACTAAGATGAGGCAAGATGGAGTAGTTCTCAAAATAGCTTTTTGTTGTTCCATTCATTCCATCAGAAAGGAGAGAAATAGAAGGCTATATACAAGCAAGGTGATGGACATGCAACAGTTGGTTGACCTTCTAACCGAAGAAAAGCATCACAATCTCAGTATAAACATGAGGAGACACTAGAATGTATGATGACTTGAGACATTAGTAATGAAGACCCCTAGTTTGTTATTTACGTTTCTATACTAGTTCATTTTTCACTAATGTTTTCTTGACTTACTAGGAAGCATGGATGCCTGGATTCTACATTTAGTTTTTCTCTGCCGTTGAGTTGTAATTAAAAGACTCATGCCATTGAGATGTATATTTTATCAAGCATAGCTTGTGTTAATACAAATATATTTCTTTAAAAAAAGAAAAAATAAAAACATCTTTCCAAATTTAATCAAGAAATGTATCTTTTTTAATAAATCAGTAAATTTATTATTAAAATAAATAGTAAATCATAATTTCTTAATAAATATAATAAAAAATTTCTAAATAATTGAAATTATAAATTTAATTTTTATCAATTAAAATTGAAAAAATTCAATTAAGAAGAACATTTCTTAATTAATCAAGAAAAGACTTTTCTTAATTTTAAGGAGTCTAATAAATTAATTTTATGTCTAATTAAAAATAAATAATTCTAAATATAAAAACAACCTTTTATAATTTAAATTATGAATCAATTTAATTATTAACCTTAACAAAATTAAAAAATAATTGAATTGATTAATTTTGTAATTAAATTTTAGACTCTTGAACAATTTTAAATCCTATTTCAAGGTAAGTTTTTTAACAAATTATTCAAGACTAAGAATAACGTTATTCATCTTTGGATTACCTTAATCCAAAAGCTAATCATGTCTTTGACCCTAGAATAAGATATTCTCTTAACCAAACACACTCTATTCTATCCTTAGAATAGTCTATTCTCATACTCCATCGTACCCTTCTTCTATCTTTCCACAAACCTTAATCTCCACAAACCCCAAGTAGCTGCCTCTCTTTGGAAGCTCCTACAATTATTGTCACTTGTCACCGCTTCTCTCCCAATATTTGCCACATATAAATCTAGTTGTTGCCACCACACTTTGTGTGCTCTAGTCTCGGCTATCTTCTATAGCCTTATATGCTAGCTATGACAGAGTAATAGACATTCGACACCATAAAGCTCTAGCAACAATCGCCTTTCACTGACCAGCTCTTTACGTTGCAATAACACAAGCCCGACAACTCATCATCTCACCACAACTGCTGTTAGCATCAACGTCGGCAACAGCACTCCCAAGACAAAATTCACCGCGAATAAGTTGTCAAAGCTTTCAAAATTAATCTTTCATCCTCTGAACTATTATAATAGTTACAAAATTAGGTTGAATTTCGAGAGAACTAAACACTAGTTTCCTAATTTCAATTTTCAAAACAAAATAAGAGGTGTTAATTAACTAATAAAATAAAAATAATAAGAAAACAAAATGAATTACTAGATTATAAAAGTGAAAATTTTAATTTTACCTATCTTTTATTCAAATGAAGGATCTCATCTAATTGTAACTTTGTCCATTAGTCTAAAAAGAATAATTTTTTATAACTCCAGTATTTAGTCTAAAACCTATTAGGGTAGCTATAATAAGTCTCATAAATTTTGAATTAATTTATTTAAACCTAGCATTCAAACAAAAACTTACCATTAATTGATTAGGTATGATAACATTCCTTATTAATTAAATGATAGCAATAACTTTAATGAAAAATACTAGACCTTCAATTAAATAATTAAGATAACTACAACTATTTAATTTAGTTCTCTTGTTTTTCATAAGTTAGATATACAAATACGTGCATAACCTACTTGTTACGTGTACTAATCATTTATGACAATTATAGATTACTAAACTTGTAGATAGCAATAGAATGATCAATAGTTAATAAAAATGTCAGATCAATTAATATTTATTATTCATGAAATAAAAGAATAAGAAACAAGAAATTCTTAAATTAAAATAAAATTAAGATTTAGAACAAAACCTTCTAAAGTTACAAATGAAGTTTTAATTCATCTTAAATTAGAAAAATCAAATTTAGCCACTCATAACTATAGTTCCACCCAAAAATAGAAGAAAGAACACAAAATAATTGAGGATAAACATGTTATTCCTTCTCCCAAAATTGTATTATGTAAATATGCCATAGATAATGTTTGAAACAACTAAAATCCCTAAATAATAGGGTTAAAAATAAAGTCTTCTAATGAAACTAAACTTTTTAGGGTGAGTTTGATTCTAAGCGTGATTTCCTTTTATTAGTTTCAATAATTTGTACTCTTTTACTCCATCTTTCTCTAATTTTTTGGCTTTGATAAATTATGCTATTTGATCAAATCTCCACTTGTCACCTCCTAAAATAAAATAAATATCAATTTTATTAATTAAGCATCCAAATAAACCCAAAAATAAGAGAGATAACTCCAATTAATATGGTTTAATAAGATCTTATCAAATTTTTATGAATTCAACTTATGCTTGTCCTCAATTCAATATATCAATCATCCTCTTAGTATCCTCTCATTCTCATTCATGTTAATCATGATTAGGATAAAATAGAAATCAAGAGAGCAAACACTTATAGTATACATTTTTAGAATGAAAATATAACATCTCATTAATTCCGTCAAAATAAATTGAAACAAGAGTTAACATTCTCTCACAAATTTCATTATATAAACTCAAAATATTTAGGATTCATTAAACTTTCAAAATCAAATCCTGACAAGTTATTTTCATAAGCTTGCTTACAAATCATATCTTTACCATTAACAAATGTGAATTTAATATATAAAGCAAATGGTCTAATAAGAGTTGTAACATTGCTTAGGTAAAGGTATAGCCAAAAAAGGAAAATTTAACAAATCAAAGGAACCATAAACTTTTCCGCATAAATTTTAACTTAAATCAATTTAGAATTCACTTGATTAAATTTACATAATTTAGTCACAACATAATTTTTCATTTTTCATTTATTTTCTTCTTTTTTTTAGAACAAGAAACAACAAAGACGAGATCTTTTTATTATACTTCTTATTCTATAAAGATCGAGAAATAAAAACACTACAACTTGAATCAACTAATTTACTTTTCATAGAAATGGTTAAAATCTTAATAAGTTTTATACAATTCTTTCAATTTAAAGGGCTCAAAATTATTAAAGAAATCAACGAAAGAAGGGTAAAAGTAGCATGTAACAAGGTTAATATATAAGAAAAGAAAGGTCAAGTCTTAAATTAGTTCTTTAGGAGTTAAAATTAATGTAGGCTTTTGTATGTCAAAAATGGTTCTACCTAAGTTCGTCAATCATCTCCTCACATAAATTCACCAAAAATGTGGTCTCAAAATGTATACAAAAGCAAGTTATAACAAAAACAAGCTATGTTTGATAACTCACAACAAAGAAACATGTATAAGAACAACTATAATGAATTGCTCTTAAGCTCAAAAGCTCACACAGGCATTCAATTACATTAAGTCTTGCACATTTTTATTCAATAAAAACAATGAGATACTTTAAGTGATTTATATAAAGCACTATTCTTACTTATATCTCTCATACATTAAAACTTAAACAAAAAGCGTATCTCCTAAATGATTATTTCTAAACAAAAATAAGAAAAATTAAGGATGTTATAAGGAATAATAAAAATATATGAATCATAGTATTCAATAGCTTAAGCATAAATCACAAATTTCAGAAAAAGACCTATTCTAATATAGTAAATACACTAACTCTTCCCCACACTTACATTATATGTTGTCCAATGTATACATAAGATGCTCACATTCAATAATATTAATTGACATAAAATAAATGACATATTAGAATATTCCCCTCAATGGTGAGCATATGAAATTGAATGCACCACAGTGTAGGTGTACATGGAAGTGTCACCCATATAAATCAGAGTAAAGCATCCAAATTCCTTACTATTTTAGAAATTTTGTGTTCTAACCTCTCTAGCTGAAGATTATGCTCATGTTAAATCGATGATGCTAGAAGAAATAGAGGTTATTGAACATCTAAATCCTCATGTTAATATGTTGATGAACCTCCTTTGGGGAAATCACGTGAAGTAAAACAAAATTGCCTTTTCTTTTTCTTAATCAACTTCATCCTACTTAAATAAGTAGTGTCCAAAAGTTCCATCTTAAAAGCTACATGCATATAAGTGTTAGCAATATCAAACAAGTTAAAATTAACAGCCAAGTAAGCAATTAAAGAACCAAGATATAAATTCTTGTTAGATGATAAAATAATGTTAAATTATAGAGTTAAACAAACACCTAAATTAATATGAACCTTATGTACCGTGCAACAAACTAAGAATAATTCAACTTTAATACATGTACAAGTTATAACCTTCCTCCCTGAATAATTGAAAGAAAGAAAATGCAACAAATAAACCTATTCAAGTTCTTTAAGAAAACTTCTGTTAGATTGACTAGGATGACGCACAAGCATGTCAAAGGTCATTGATTTCCAAACTTTTAGAGGATCAAAATCACCATAGTCCACAAATGATTCCTTATACTGGATAGAATTGACATATCCATCAGTTATAAACCTTAAGGATAAACTCAATTTAGTCATACTTTGTTTAAATTATTTACCCATTAATCTATATTGCATAATATTAGAACTACTTAGAGTGAAATTTTCAAGTTTATATAATTTAAAATAAGTATAAAACCTCCTAGTCAATTCACTGAACACTAGACATCTAATTTGCATAAATTTTCTCTAACTCTCGTCATCAATCAAAACATCAAATTTTTCTTTAAAGAAAAGTAATGTACATAGTTACTTGAATTAATTTGCCAAGTTTTAAAAGTAATATACCTCAGTTTTTTCTCTTTAGAATTGAAGGTAAGACGTACAAGAAGGTTACAATTAGATTGTGGTAAAATCGATTTATCCATAGTTATCCAAGAATGCTTCCAATTAGTATTAGTGGTCTATATAGTCTTTAGAAGGCTTTTATCAATTGGATTTGCCATCAACATAGCATTTTTTGTTGCCACCATAATGCTTTTCATTCTCTCAATTGCTATGATGGTGGTAAATAGTAAAACACAACTAATGATCAGTGATCATATGAAGCAACGACTAGGTGAATGATGACTAGATGAATGACATCTAAGTAAAGCAGAATTACAGAAGAGACCAAGGAAGAGAAGGTTAGAGGAAAAGCATCAGTGAAAAAAAATTGAAGAAGATTTTAGAAATGAACTAGAGAAGAGTATATTGGTAGGGAAGTAATGGCTAAGTGAATGATGTGGGAAACTTGAGAACTAAGGTTAATTATTGCTTGGAGTCTCTGCAAATAAGAGAACTAAGTTTTAAGGTTTTTGATTTTGTTGTTTTAATTAAAATGAAATATTAAAAATTCTAATAAATAAATTATGCAAATTGTTATTATTTTATTATTTATTTTAAAATATTCACCATTAATTCCTTAAAAACTAATCTACCAATATCTATAAGGTGTGATCTCACCTTATTCATTTTAACATTTTACAACTTAAGGGCTTTAATAGTAGAAACTTAAGTTGCATAAAGTGTGATGTTGCCTTTCAAAATTTAGTAGTCTGGAAATTATGATCTATTATTTGAACTTAGTTTGCATAAGGCAAGATCTTTCCTTAAAATATTTAGCAGTTTGGAACTTAGGGTTTGGTATCAACTTGAGTTGCCACCATTATAAGGTCCACCATTAAGCTGCACAAGGTGTGATGTCACCTTATGAAATTTAGTTATCTAGGACTTAAAATCTATTATTTAAACTTAAGTTGCATAAGGCATGATCTTTCCTTATAAAATTTAGCATTTTTGAACTTAAGGTCTAATATCAACTTGAGTTGTATAAGGTGTGATCTTGCCTCATAAAGTTTAATAGTCTGGCTACAAGACTAAAATTTTCATTTACACCAACAAAATAACTATATAAAATCAAGCAATTAAGAACATTAAATAACTAAAATAAAACTAATAAAAATTATCATGTTTGGGCTTCCTTTTGAAGAGCACAATTGTTTAACATTGTTATGCTTGAAAGAGCTTTTTCTTCTCAACCTTTTAATTATTAAGGAAATGCTAAATCAATATCCATCGAACTTAAGATGAAATGGTTTCATTATGTGTCCATTCAACTTAAAGATTTTTTTAGTATTTGAACTTTTTATTTTTACTAAAATATAAGGAAATACATTAATTATAACAAAAAAGAATGAGAATGTAACATACTTAACAGGTGCTTTAATTGAGAATTATATAATAACACCTTCTTTTCAAACTTAAATTACTACCTCAATTTCATATTATCATAGAAATTTTGGTTTTCTCTTATAAATTCTTGAATTTTAATAAGTTTTTAACTTTATTTCCTTTAATTCTTACAATTGTAGTTTCCTTGCTCACTAGCTTTGATTAAATAAATGTTGCAATGTCATATTGTCTAATAAGCTTTATGTTTGATCTTTATAGTTAAATGGAAAGATTTACCAAAAATCAATCGATAAGGAGACATTTATATTGGTGTTTTATAGGCTATACGGTAAACCTAAAGAATGTTGTCTAGATATAAGCTCTAATCCTTTCTTCTTAGATTCACCATCTTTTTAAAAATGGACTTCACCATCTTTTTAGAAGTATTTTTGCTTATCCATTTATTCGTGGAAGATATACGGTGGCTACTCGATGTTGTAATACACACTTTTAAACAAAGTTACCATTGCTTTGCTGCAAAACTGACTCTTTTAACCACTGATAATAGCTCGTGAACTTTGAATGTATTAAAAATTGTAGACTTTATAAAACCTATAATGGCTGCAAATTCAATAATTTTAATGGTTTTTACTTTTATCCTCTTCAAAACATAATCAAATGTTAAAAGTATGTTAGAGAAACTACAAGATAAAGGAAAAGGACTTATAAAATCAAAACCTTATACATTAAAAATTTCAACTATAAGAATGATGTTTTGAAGCAGTTGATTTCTATGAGACAATGTACCTACCTTCTAGCATTTATCACAACTTTTATAAAAATAAGTAAAAATATCTAAACAAAATTTCCCAATGTAAACCACTATCCAAAATCTTTCTAGTAGTTCATTTAGGACCAAAGTGACCTCCACATTCATAATTGTGACTAAAAGCTAAGATAAAACAATATTCACTCTCTAACACACAATGTCAAATAACTTGATCAAAACAAAACTTCCACAAATGCAATTTATCACAAACATAATATTTTGACTTATTCCTTGTCCTTTCCTTCCTAAACTTACTAATGTAGTTAGGTAAATTTTCAGTAACTATATAATTAATAAGGTAGGCATAACAAGGAACCGTCCCTTTTATTTAGAATAATTGCTTACTAAGAAAAGTTTTAGAAATAGGTAATATATATTCATCCTTTACCTGTTGGACTCCGAACTTTTCTTAGAAGTTAAAATTATTAAATGAGAAATTGTTGGTGTTTAGTCATGAGTAAAAATCAGAATTCTTAAATTAGAAATTTATGGAGTTTATTTATGAATATTTTTAATTACATATAGTTGCATGGAAGGCTAGAAGTAGGTTAAGGAGTTAGAAGGTATTAGAGTAAATATGGAAGGGTAAGTTTGGAAGATTAGAGTTTGTTTTAGATTAATAAGA
>JANIIA010000191.1:16636503-16657430 GCA_027478495.1 Erythroxylum alaternifolium | reverse complement strand
TACTAGACCGAAGCACACTCAGTTAACATTTTCCAGATCACTACCATTTTTGTTTCTAAATCTTTCCTTATCATAACTCATACCAAGATCATCTTTTCTACGTCATTTTTAACTCCATATCATCTATGAACACTCATAACAGAACATACATACATACATACATACATACATACATACATACATACACACACACACATATATATATATATATACGTGTTCTTCATCACTTTCATCGTAATTCTGCCCATTTCATAGTCTCTCACTACCAAAATCACCAAAACAAAATATGAACATATCTACACTTCTCATGTACTTCTCGAAATGTTCTACGAAAAGTTTCGGGGTCTAACATTAACTCCATATTTGTCTCAATACGTCCGTTAAGAACCTTAGATAAATGATTTAAGTAATCATCAAATTAATCTCCATAAATACCGAAATCACCTATAAATAATTCAATGCAATTCTCAATGTACTCAGAAACCATACTCATCATGCACCTTAGAAATATACCATGAACATTATAAAAATCAAAGGGTATTTACATAAAGGCATACATTCCAAAAGGGCATATAAAAGTATTCTTTTCTTGATCTTCTTAAGCAATTACTATATCACAATAACCTAAAAAACCATTTTAAAAGTAAAAAACATAATTTATCAACAATTCTTTCTAACATCTGATATATAAAGTGTAATGGGAAATGATCCTTTCTAATAGCCAAATTAAGCTTCCTAAAACCTATGAACATTTTTCATTTGTTTTGTACCTCATTGAACTAACGTCATTTTGATTTCTTACTACTGTCACCTCAATGAAGTTAGCTAGATTATAACGTCATCCAAAAGCTTTATATTCTATTTTATTACCACTCTTTCATTATTGGATTGTCTCCTTTATGGATCTTTTATTGGCTTAGAATTTTCTTTTAAAAGAATCTTATACATGTATATCACTAGAATTATGCCTTTTATATTAGCTCAGGTCTAACAAATTGTAGTTTTGTACTCCTTTAGAGTGCTATTAGCCTTTCTTTTTGCTCTTTAGTCAATATTTTCAGATGATCGTGGGTAGTGACTCTTCCTCACCTAAATATATATATTTTAGGTGATCATGTAAGGTTTTCAATTATAGTTTTGGAGCTTGCAAAACAAAATGCAATATTTTCTTTACGGTTGAAGGAATTTCAGCATTTAAAAAATTTAACTATGTTAGCACTTACAATAATGATTTTACAACTTTTCTAAAAAAAATAATGATTTTACAACTTCATAAGTTTTATTAACTTGCTCATTAACTTCTAATTAGCATTAAACTCTAACTCAATACCAACATTTTCTTCCTCAAAAATATCTTGCATAATTAAGTCAATAATATTCATATGACAAACAAAGTGAAAATTATTAGGATACTTCATTACTTCAAAAATATTAAATTTCATTATCTCACCGTCAAACTCAACAAAAAGTACCATCATCCACATCAAATTTTATTTTAGTTATCTTCATGAAAGACCTGCCTAATAAAATTAAAAGTGCATGTTCTATATTAACTCCATCTGTTTTCAAGATGTAAATCACCACTATGATGTAAACCATTAACCTGAACCAAAGCATCATCTATAATACTAGTAGGGCACATATAAGAACGATTAGCTAGTTAAATAATCACATTAGTTTCTTGTAAAGAATTCAAATGTAAAGCTTTATAAATTGAGTATGGCATAAAATTAAAATATACACCTAAATCTTTTATGACATACTTAATTTCCTTATAGCCAATAACACGAGGAAGTGTAAATATACCTAAATCTTTGCATTTTTTTGGTAATTGTCTGTTTATCATAGTTGATACATTCTTATCTAAAATTGTTCTCTCTTTATCCTTCAACTTCATTTTATTAGTGCATAGTTCTTCCAAAAACTTTTTATATTTCTAAATATCTATAATAAGTCTCAATTTTCCTAAATTAATTAATTCAAACCTAGCTTTTAAATCAATTTATCTTTAATTGATTAGGCACGATATCATTGCATATCAACAAAAAATGGTTATAAATTTAACGAAAAAAGACTAAAATCTAAATCAATAATCAAGATAGTTACAACTAATTAATTAAGTTTTTTTTGTTTCTCAGAAGTTATGACATACAAATACAAAACAACCTACTTGCTACTTATATTAACAACAACAACAACAATAATATCTCAGTAGGAATCCTATTGAGAAGTAGGGTCTAGGGAGGTCCAAAAGTATGTAGCCTTATCTCTAGCTAGTAAAGAGACTATTTTTGATAAGCCAACAAATTTTTTTTTTCTAAATGGTTGGAAGAAAAACTTGTATCAATCATTCATAATAATTATAGATTACTGAACTCATAGATTGCAATATAATAATTAATATTAAATTAAATTATCCGATAAATCAATATTAGTTACTTATAAAACAAAAGAGTAAGAAATAAGAAATACTTGGATTAAAATAAAATTCTAGTATAGAATAAAATTCTCAAAGTTACAAATGGAGTTTTAATTTTTACTGAATCAGAAATTTTAGATTTATCCTTTTATGACTATTTTTCCACCAAAAATATAAGAAAGAACATAAAAGAATTAAGAATAAACATATTATTTCTCTCTCAAAACTATAGTTTAAAAATATTTTAGAGATAATGATTGAAAAAAATCAAAATTCCTATATAATAAAGTCTCCTAACTGGGCCAAAATTCTTAGAGTGAGTTTGACTCTAAGTATGATCTCATCTTATCAGTTTTAGCAATATGTCATCTTTTACTCAATCTCCCCAAATTTTATGGCTTTGACATATGATGCTCCAATTAGATTTCAAACTAAATTTGGTCCAATCTCCACTTATCACTTCTTAAAATAAAACAAAAATCAAATTTACTAATTAAATACCAAAATCAACCTAAAAATAAGAGATAAGTTCAATTACTATGATCTAATCACATCTTATCACACCATCATCCACTTAGGAAGCTAGTGATTGTTGGAAACCCATACCATGGCAGCAATGTATAACAATACCCGGAATAAATTCCTCCATTGTAATTCCACGTTTGCACAATCCATTACTTTAACAAACTCAACACCCTTTAGGACAAAACCCATGTCCATAACTAAAAGCAACCTTAGACACCTTTAAACATGCAGATAACGACTTCCTCAAGGTGCTTTTGCAAAACCATATTGGTGGCCTCTAAGTGACTAGAACTTTTCTAGAGCATATGTGGTTCATGACTTATGGTAGAAGAATTGGGTTGCTTATTTCATTAGCTTATTCAAATTAATCTTATATTAGGGTTTGTGACTTCTAATGTAAAATGTTTATATTTTAAACCAATTAATTAAATCATTATCTAATCTTAGTAATTGGGGTTTTGTGGTTTCTCAAATTACAATATTGTCATAACTCTTTATGAATAATTGGTTTTAATAAAATATAATTTGATTATAGGGTTAGTAGGTTATTCATGAATCATATTTAATTTGATTTTAGGAATTGAAGTGTGCAACTTTTGCAATTTCAATTCCAAAATTCATATTAATAACAATCAACCATGAAATCAACTTCTAGAATCAAAGATGTCTATGATTCCACTATTAAGAAATTAGGGCGAGATCCAATCTCGTGAATAGTGAAATAAATATGAATTTTTTTGTTCAAAATTTTGAAAGCCAATATCACTTAAATTCTATAACATAATGAACGTATAAAGCATAACAAAATATGAATCATAATTTATACCTTATTATTAAATTTGATCATTTTCTTGTTGTTTCTCTTAAACTATTTCTAAAATTGGCTCATCGCAACTACTATAGCCACATACATGTCCGACCTATAATGATATCTACGAAACATGTTAAAAGAACTCTACAAGTGGAGTAGAGAGGATTAAGCAAGACAGGTTAGCTCTTTTAGAGTATAAGCCTATTTATAATAGGATTTGGCCCTTTTAGTAATTTAATTGAAATAAAATTTTAATTAAAATATTACAATTAATTATAATTAAATACTAATTGGATCCAAATAAGATTTAATATCTCATATTAATCCTTATTTATTAAATATCTCATATCTAATCATAAAGTTTTTCAACTTTTACAATCAAGTTTAACTTGAATAAAACACCTTTTCTCTATTCAACTATTCTTTGTGTATGACATATTAGGTTCTTAAATATGTTGACAATAAATATAAATAATAACCCTATATCATCTTTAAAATTAGATAAATTAAATTCCTTTAATTCATCTTTAATTCTCTAATTAAATAATTTATATACATAGATCAAGATGGCATCTAACAATGCATCATAACCATCCAAATATTTAGGAATATTAAAGTAATTTTGACTAAGTTTTTCATGTATGATTTTTTCGTATAATTCAATCTTTTTATTATAAAATGTTTCAATTAGGCATATTATGATATTGATATCTACTCAATTTAAGTCCAATCACATTAGTTATCTACTATTAGTAATTAATTCCATTAATGATATTTGAAAACTATTATCAAATTATCATTCTACTATGGCCTAAAATTTCCTAAATTAATAATATTCGAGAACAAGAAAACATTCTCTCCAATCTCTTTTAGGGGTAATGAATCTTATATTTAGCACTCTACTGTCTCCATATAGTTCATGCCATATTCAATAACTACCAGTTAAGCTACCTTTTACTAGAGTAAATCATAATTAGTATTAACATATTGCAATCACTATATAAGATACTTTGTATATCTCAAGTCACAAGATCATTTATAGAATTATCATAATTAGAATTTTCAAGGATATATAGATAATGTTCCAAATAGAATTGTCGTATGGAGTCATCCCAATGAACTTGTTCTCTAATAAACACTCACATATTTATTTAAGTATTGATTACTTGCTTTATAGGAAAGAAATATAATGAGTCCTAGCTCTTTTACATTCTATTAATGACCAATTTTAATAGAATATCTACTAGGAACAATTTAAGAATAATACATAAATGCAATATGAATCTCATAATTTATGATTTTATTGTAATTTCATTTAGATTGTACATTTATTATATGGACTTTATCATAAATATCTAAATATGTATAAGATAAAAATTCCTTGAAATAATTATATTACTAAATTACATCTAACTAATGACTTAAGCTAATAAGCTAACAATCATCCTATTATATTATATGAACAAATACAAGGGTTTTTTTTTTAGTATAAAGAAGTATATGTGAACTACTAGCATTATTTTCAAAAATTAAACAAGGGATACAATGACTATTAGTTGATTGAAAGAAAGAGTAATGTATTTTATTAGTTACAAAGTCAGTGCTTTCATATCTAAATTTAGATATAGCACAAATAGTGTTGTAGAGTTTAAACCATTTCTATAATAATCAAATGTCAATTTTCCAAACTAAGCTGTATTTGTCGTGCTTGTTATCCAGGAACATGATGAAGAAATCAGGGAAGAAAACATTAGTCAATCCAATAGGCCTAGCAAATTTACTCATCTTAAAGCATGTCACACGCACGTTATAAATTAAAGGCACATTTTTTAATTAATTCCAGTGAAACATTAATTATTCAATTTAGACTTAACAATTCTCAATAATCATTAGGATTCCAAGGTTATCCAAACTACGTTATAGTCTCAGGCAGCATATGAAAAGTACACAAACATAATTAGGTACCAAACCAGAATCAATATAGCACATGTTTCATATGCTTTTATGAATTAAATAACATCCTAAGCTAGTTTTGAGAGATACTATATACACACGATGTTACTAGAGAATAAAATACTAAAAGCCTAGAATGTTGGTTTTACTTTTGAAGGGTTGAATGTTTTTGACCAACTTATGTCAGAACCAATTGGACGGATAGCTTTAAAATGTGTGACTATAAAGTGTGTGATAATGGTATTCCATTTTACTTTGTTTCAAAGTGGTCTTTAACAACTCCCTATAATCCTTAGTTTATTGCTTCCACTAACTGAAGTTAGCACCGTCTTAATGGTTCCCTAACCTAATCTACCTGCGCCCCCTCCATAGATACTAATGCTGAAAAGAGCAGCAGAGATGAGCGCAAGCAAAAGGAAGCCTAATTTTTGGCAAAATAACCGGAGGATATGTGAAGGCGGGGACATTGTGTCCGAGCCAAGTGGATGGAGATATAAAGTTGAAGTGAAATCTCCAGTTTCAACAACTCTTTAGGTCTTTGCCTTCACATTGAATATTACTTTAAATGGTTAAAAATAAGTTTGAACTTTTAGCTATGGATTCTACAATCACCTTGTCAAGCAAAACTTCATGCGTATGATTGTTGGTTTCTTTTTAAAGCAAAGGAAAAAGAAATAAGCAAAATCAACATCTAGCTAAGATAGTTCACTCATATCAGGAGCAAACAATTCAAGTGAAAGTGAAATCCTGAAAGTTTCCATTTTACCACAGAAAAAAGAAAAATAAAAACAAAACATGCACTAATTAAGCATTGAAACATGCAGTCTCAGGCCAAGTAGGATATCTCTTGTTTTTTAATCTACATGCTTTGTTTCACTATTTCCACTTGTATTATATATCTATATAGCGTAACTCAAAGAAAGTGTTTCTTCGCTATTAAAATTTTACTTTGTACGTAATCTACATCATTAGTCAAACTTAAAAATGCTTCCAGTAAATTGTGAGAGATATATCATCTCTAATTACAATTGTTAGATACTCATTTTGAGTGAATGACCTAGTAATTATAGGTTGCTTTTTGATTACTCAAGAAATTAAATTTTACATAAATATAATGCATACCTATTAACAAATATCTTATTAGGACGTCTACAGTAATAATAATTATAAGAATTGTAATCCAAAATTTTTTAAAATAAATAATTTGATGCTATTGTGTGAAATAAATATCACAATTATTTTACCTTTTTCAATGAGATAAGTGTTTTTCTTTCTCTAAGTCACGTGTATAAAATATTGCTTGTAACCATTGAATAATCCAATTAATTTGGTTTAGATTGGAACCTGTAATAAGAATGTGTTGACACAAATAATTTAGATGTACTATTATTCTTAACGAATAAAGATGCATCATTAGGTGAGCCTGTACGGACATCAATCTCTAAATGCATATGGTGATTATGAAGGTGACAAACATTGGCCTAGTTTTGTCAACAAAAACCTATTGGATTATTCCATTAAAATTAATGATATGCACGATGAGATGGAAAAGTACCAAGATAAACAAATATTTCAGTTTTATAGACGATATTTTTTTATAAAAACATAAAAAAGAAATATAACATAAATAAAAAGGCCTCAACGATAAGTAATTTAGATTGTCTTTAAAAGAGAATAAAATATGATGGCTTATTGCTTTTAGATAGACTTGACGAATTATTCATAAACATGACATCAACATCTAAGGCATAGTTCTAGTACTTAAATGAAACTTTATTATGTACAAGTAAAGACAAACTAGTATTTGCAACATGAGAACTCTTTTTTCGAAAACACCATTTTATTCATGAGTGTATGGACAAGCAATGTGATGAACTATGCCCACAAAATGAGAATATTTATTTAATTTTTAAGATTTTCCTCCTTAATCATAATGAAATGTATTGATTTTTATAAAATTATCGTTCAACAAGAGACTCCAAACATAAAAAAAGATATAAGTTAGTTTTATTTTTAAGGAAATAAACAAGTTTAGTGAAAGAAGTCATTAGTGAAAAGAACAATATATTGATGGCCTAAATAAAAGAGAACAAGAGCATATCCTCAACTATCAAAATGGACAATATCGAAAAAGTCTTTCTAATAAATAGAGATTTATTTAGAGAAGATAGTAAATTAAATTATTTTATTATTTTTGTGAATAATACCATCATAAAAAGGTTCGAGTCGAATATGCCAATCATTTATTATAAACATTTTAGAGGTTAATGTATTTATATGTCAATCATTTACTGTGAGTTTTTCAAAGGTTAATGCATTCATATGTCAATTATATATATGAGCTTTTAAGAGATTAATGTATGCTTCTTATTCGAAGGCAGACGAAGGGCATAAATTCTTTACTCACTTAGTTCTTATGAGAGAGGTTTCCTAATTAGTAATTACTTGATCTTGAATGGAAAATTAAGAGAGTCAAAATGCAAAGAAACAGTTGTCACATTTATGAACATATATAACAAATTGAAGGACTTAAAACAGTATATAAGCATAATTCACTTTAGCAAAAGGTAAAAATGATTGCCAATATGGGAAATATGCAATTTTTTTTCCATTGTCAACGCAAATTTGATCAATATTCTTGCACTTATTTTTTATGCTTAAATTTATAAAATTTGTACTGATGATAATTGGTAAGTACTCGAACACCATGAAATAGTGTCAATATTTAAGACATCATAGTGTTGAGAACAATAAATGTATTTTCCTGTAGATTAAATGATTGTCGAACGTTTGTAGTATCTGTCAACTGTGTGGTTTCACAAACCACAAATTTGGTTGGCCCTTTTGATTATAGATTGAGTTAGTTTAAATACCGAGTTGGATATTAGAGAACAGTCCAGGGAGTGTTTTAGAATAATTTTAAGAACAGTTAGTCTAAGCAACTAATAAAAAGAAAATGAAAGATTGAGTGCAGTGATAATACTACTATAATCACTCTCGATATTGAAATAAATCATAGTACTATATTTACTTGACTAATTTTGTGAATACTATCTCATTTGAAAGAAATTTGACATGTTGAAAATATATTTACGGATAGATAAGTCATTTTCTTGAACTCTTGAAACTTTATATTTAACTGTAATTGAAGATTTATAAATAGACCAATGACATAAAGAAATCATGATTAGGTAAAGACTCCAAAAATTTTAACTAAAGATAATTTCAAAAGATGATGATCATATCGATATCCTTATCAATAATAACTTTAATTTCAAAATCAATTGAAAGAATAAGAATGATGAAAAATAGGAAAGAATGTGAAATGAGTCAAGTACTTTAATATTTAATTTAGGCAAAAGGAGAATGGCAAGGAGGTAGATAATTCATAATTGCACAAGGTGTACTCCAACTAGCAGAGATGCTCCTAAGACAACCTACTTAATAATATTTCATAGGCCTATTTTACAAAGAACAGGCGATTTTGACATCTTTTCTAATTAAAAAAACTTATATTGTCCAACATATGGCACCATCCTTGCATTTTCCATATCTGGAGAAAATCTTTTTTGATTGGCAATGCATGAAGGGTATCTCTTTTTCCTTGACACTTGAAGAATAAAGCTTGGAACAATATCAGATGAAAGTGATGAAAAATAGAGAATACGATGCTTTCTCATATTTCCTATGCTTCTAATATTCCGAATTGAAACCCTTCTTAATCCAATATCTAGATAGTGCACGTGGCTAATATGTGAGGAATAGAACAACAGAACTATAGGCATCTAATTGTCTGATTAATTTTCAAATATATTTTATTGTCAAATTGAACAACAATGAATGTCCTAAAGAATCACAATATCCTTCTAAATTACATTCACTTCATCGTGTCATCTCTAAGGATTAAGGCTATGTTTGGTTGGATATAAAGTTTTTAATAAAATGGAATAAAATAAAATGATTTATAATAAAATAGAATGCAAATGGATCTAATATTAAAAAATTGATGTTTGGGGATGAAAGAGTTCATAATATAATATAGAAAAATGTTGTTTGGAAAAAGAGTTCATAATATAATATAATAAAATGTTGTTTATCATTTTACATTTCATCCTAAACTCCTCAAATTGGAGGTAACTTATTTTTACTGTTTAGGATAAAATGACATGTAATGTGGAATCCTTCTCTTCCGTCCTATTTCATTCCATTATATTATAAAGTCTTCTCCTAAACGATAAAATAATATTACATTTCATTTCATTCCATTATTAACCATCCAACCAAACATAGCCTAAGCGACTAATAATTGTTACTTAACATATGGGAAAATGTGAATAGTCAACTTTTGCTTATGCCAATAAATGGTTGTTGAATTGATTTAGCAAAATATAAATTTCTTTTGTGATATCATGCATTTATTTGAGAGCAATGGGTTATAGTTCCACATTTAATTGCTTGATAGATAAAATACTGTAATTTAAGGTAAATAAAATAGTACTGGCTCTACTAGCAATAAATCATACCTACCGAGACATCATCATATATATCCTATGCATCATCTTGTATTTCGTCGTATTGATTATTGAACCTTGACCTCGTGAATTCATCTCAATAGGTTATGAAGTTTCAACAGCTAGCCAAAGTTGAAGTTTCCTATCGTGTGAAAGATTCCTTATTTAGAAAGAAACAGGACATACAAGTAGGTAACTCTCCATTAGGTCTGCCAATTACAAGTTGGTTTAGTTGTCTCTTCTTTAATCTTTTGTCTTGCTCTAAATTTATTTTTATTCAATAAAAATGGCATCCTAGCTAGGGGAAGGATCTGTCACGGGCCCTTTGTGTATAATTAACTGTCCTAGATGCACAAATCATTGAACAAAGAACAAAAGAACACGGGGAAAAAGCAGGAAAGAAGAGATATCAGGGATATTAGCTGATTCGATTGGAGGGTTCATAGGTTGGAGACTCGAGTGGATACAGCTATGGGGCTAGTGGGATGACAGAATGTATAATCCCTGAGCAAGACAAATCACTAAATTAATACTGATCGGATCGAGAAGGCATATACTCTCCTGAATTGAATTGTATTTGTCTCCAACCTTTCTGCTTTTCATTTTCTCCTTAATATTTAAGCTGGCTTCATTTATCAAAAACCAAGGATAAAGTCTGTCACTTTAAATTATGTCTTAACAAAAATTTGAATTGTAAGTTACGAGTAATTTTATGATTATGGGTTATTATGTTTTAATGAGTGTAATTATGAATAGTACATATGTCGGAATTATAATTATATGTTGCATTTAACACCCGCGTCACTCCCAAATATAGTTCACTTTAGATGCATAATATTCATTATAGTTGCTACATAAATTTTTACATCTTTAACAAACTTGCATAATGAAGTCCACTTTCTAACTTGTTCAAACTCGCTAAATTCGCAATGCTAATGCTGAAATTCCTTCAGATGCACAGAAAATATTTTCAATCATCACAGGTTATAATGTGCAAATTGCGAATAGTTTTATGATCCTGATATTAGCTTTCAATCATTACGTAAACTTGATTGATCTACTACCGAAAATATTGTAACGCGCAAAATGCAGATATAAATATATTAACCCTTCTCAGTTGAAGCTAATTGCACAAACAAGATCAAAGTTAGAATATGCATCTGACTATTCTAATATAAACCACTTCAAAGTGTATGGAAAAGACGACAAGCAAAGTCATGCTTTTGAAGGGAAACTCACATGATTCGGAATAAACAAACCAAAGCTATCAGTTAAAACAACAAAACAAAGAGGAGGGGCCCTAAAACACCAATGGCCAATTGGACGGTGTACGGTCATAATAATCATCTTTCGCCAAGAACAGTGAGGCAAATGTGGTTATACTTGCTTGTGGCATTAGAAAGCAACCACTTCTTTAAAATAATAATAAATCAATATCTTTAACCAACCCACGAAAAGCCTATCATGACAACTTAAGGGTTGTTTCATGGGACGTCACTACAACAGCACCTCGTCGATATATATGTTCTCAGTTAAACCATTGTCTTTGAGCCCTGCTAGGCTGTGACCCTTTATGCAGCTATTATAGCTACTAAAGCTAGTTTCAAGGGTCTCTGCCAAAAGGTGTAAATTCAGTAGTTTAATTACTTCTCAAAAGATCAAGAACGAGATGAGAATTGAAGGAAGCAAATCTATAGCCACAATTTTCAGATATGCAGATTGGGTTGATATATTGCTTATGCTGTTGGGTACTGTTGGAGCCATTGGAGATGGTATGTCAACCAACTGGTTACTGGTATTTGCTAGCCGCCTAATGAATAGCTTGGGTTACGGTAAGTCCCAACAAAATCACGGGAATTTCATGGCTGAGGTCGAAAAGGTGAGCACTCTGACAGCCATTGTACACACTCAAAAACAGTCCTTTTCTCTTCTACCTGTTTTTTCTTCAATAAATGACAAGTATCTCAGCATACATTTCTCGGTTTCTGGTTTGTCAACAGTGCAGTTTATACTTCGTCTACTTGGGATTAGCAGTCTTGGTGGTGGCTTTTATGGGTAAATCTCGGTTATCCATGACCATAAATCTATACTCTCTACTAGCTAGTTTTGCTTCCTAAGGACAAGCAGTGCAAAACTGAACCTGTTGTGCTTTCTTTTTAATTTAAAATGGCATCCAAGAGTAAAGGTTGGTGTGATAAGGAGCCACCAGCAATAATCTAAGAAACCAGGTCATTTTGTAGAACTATGGGATGCCCTAAATTTGAGAAACTGCTTTTGCCTCGTCTGAAAGTAACTCTGGATTAAGCTGTCCTGGAACAAAACTAAATAATATTTGCATAGATTGGGAAGCTATGAAATAGGTCCTATTTTACAGGCTAAATCATAGCTTGATCATGCTTGCAGAAGGTTACTGTTGGAGTAAAACCAGTGAGCGACAGGTTCTGAAGATCCGGTACAAGTACTTGGAAGCCGTCCTTAGACAAGAAGTTGGGTTTTTCGATTCACAAGAAGCAACTGCTTCAGAAATCGTCGACAGTGTATCCAAAGATACGTCTCTCATACAAGAAGTACTAAGTGAAAAGGTAGAGATTATGAGAAACACTATCAGAGCCCCAGTCCGAGAATGTTTTGGTTATCTGATATGAAACAGTTGTATCAACAAAGAAATAATGCTTGGTTGACTTTGCAAAGCTCATTTCTTTCAAGTTTCGTCATTTACACCTCTGTCTGGTTATTTTCACCCTCTAGCTAAAATCGATTTATGTCGCCTATTGTTAATGTGAACTGATTTATCTTGATCTAAAATCATTCGTCTTGATTATTTCTCAGGTGCCCATATTCTTGATGCACATGTCCGTGTTCATCTCCGGACTTGCATTTTCCACTTACTTCTCCTGGAGATTGTCTCTGGTGGCCTTTCCAACTCTACTTCTCCTAATAATCCCAGGGATGATTTATGGAAAATACCTTCTCTACCTATCCAAAAAGGCGCACAAGGAGTATGGCAAAGCAAACACCATAGTTGAGCAAGCTCTCAGCTCCATTAAAACTGTCTATTCATTCACTGCCGAGAAGAAAGTTCTTGATAGATATTCAGCAATCTTGGAGAAAGCAACAAAACTGGGAATCAAGCAAGGCGTAGCTAAAGGTGTTGCAGTTGGGAGCACAGGGCTTTCTTTTGCCATATGGGCTTTTCTCGCTTGGTATGGAAGTCATTTGGTGTTGTACAAAGGAGAAAGTGGAGGTCGAATTTATGCTGCTGGCATTTCCTTCATTTTGGGTGGACTGTACGTTTTTTGTTGTTTCCTTCTCATTTCACTTTCACGTTCCAAATCATTCATATTCCATTAATTGCATTTAAGTGTAGAAAGAGCATGCACAATTTTCATTACCATATCTGCAGATTTTGATAATTCACCATACAATACATGCTGAATTTCGCTACCTAACTTCCATTCTCGAACTTTATAAGCTCTTTGCCTCCTTTCCTACTAAAGCCGTCGTCGAGAGAATTCCTTTTACTTGATTGCAATCATAGATTTCTTTCCAGCTTTAACTTTGATGGCCTGTGGTAAATGTGTAAGTATTTAATGAAAAAGCTTACACGCGCCTCCTTTTTTGTCTTCAAAGTTCATTTACAGTAATTGCCTTCTGATTCAGCTTTTTAGTCATCTCTGAATTGAAAACTTTATTCTAATTCCTTCCAATAAATTATCAAGTCCTTGCTAGATCTTTATTTCATGGGAACTAAATATCAAGTTAAGGTAACTGTGTCATTAATGTATCTTTTAGGGCTATTGTTTTTTTTTTTTTTAATAACTAGATTCTATCTTTCTATATTTGATTTTTTTATTTTAACCTTTATGTGTTAAATTTTATTATTTATTTTTATAATATTATTTAGCTTTTATACAATTAATTTGATTATATTTCTTTAAACCATCTATTCATAATTAAAATTTAAATATTAAGTTATTTTAAATAAAAATGGATGAAAGAAGATCATATAATAGCTAAAAATATTATAGAAGAAAATAATAATTAAAACAAAAAAATAGACTTTGATTATAGGTTGATTTTAAAAGTGTATTGTGCATCTGTTCATTTCCCTGCATATCTGAAGAACTCGCGGGCTACTGGGCCAACTTTCTTCACCTCACAGAGAAACCAAACTTTTTTGGAAATGCCAATATATCCTTGGATCCTTACTAGCAAAAATGTTCTAATTGAAGTGAAGGACTTCTTATATCTAGTCTACTTAACTACAACAGTCATGAAACCTGCGTCGATCCAAAGTTACCAGTCGTTCATTTTTCTTAAAATATAGTTGTAGGCCTTAATTAAAGTGTTGAATATGCAATATCATTTGTTTATGTTTTATGATTACAAACTTTTGCATACAGAATTTTGAATTACCTTCACAATTATGATTGAATTCGGATTCATTACTTTAATTGAAGAACACTATAACTTGCAATAACTGCAATCATATTTATATTGGCTTCGATGATGATTGTAATAGCATGCAATATAATTTGCAAAATTGTAATTAAATTACATTTATCTGTATACCTTTGTCAATTTAATGTCTCTATTTAGTTTTTTTTAAAAATCCTTTTGATACATAATTAAAATTCGAATATCAATATCTTATCAACATGATATAACATATCGTTTATGTTATGTCTTTATAAGCTTTGCTCTTTTTTTGGTAATTAATTACACAAAAAACTAAATGTTGAGTACTAATGTGTAATTTAAATATTATCCCTTTTATTTCTAATAAGCAAGATTCCTATTTTTCTAATATGCAAATAGCAAAACTCTCTAAAAAAAAAAATCATTTTCAATGTAATCACTGGTTTTAATCAAGATTAATTACATATCAATGTTATATGACATGCAGATCTCTTGGAATGGCACTTCCAGATTTGAAGTACTTCACAGAAGCTTCTGTAGCTGCCTCTCGTATATTCAACAGGATCGATCGAATTCCAAGAATCGATAGTGAGGATACAAACGGAGTGACACTTGATAAAATTAGAGGAGAAATAGATTTTGAACATGTCAACTTTACATATCCTTCTCGTCCAGATTGTACTGTTCTTAAAGACTTGACTTTAAAAGTTGAAGCAGGAAAAACTGTTGCCCTAGTTGGAGCAAGTGGAAGTGGAAAGTCTACTGCAATTGCTTTGGTTCAACGATTTTATGATGTAGAAGGTGGGACCGTGAAGATTGATGGTGTTGACATAAAAACACTTAACTTGAAATGGATGAGAAGTAAAATGGGACTCGTTAGCCAAGAGCATGCATTGTTTGGTACATCAATTAAAGAGAATATCATGTTTGGGAAGATTGGTGCCACTATGGAGGAAGTCACTACTGCAGCTATGGCTGCAAATGCTCACAATTTCGTCAGACAACTTCCAGATGGATATGAAACAAAGGTAATTGAGCTCAACATGTATTCTTTATTTATCTCTATTTTATACTTTTATATTAGTTGCTTAAATGTTTAAGCATATCTGCTCATCCATTTTCTTGAATTCTTTTTTTTTTATATAGGTTGGAGAACGAGGAGCATTCTTGTCAGGAGGACAAAAGCAGCGAATTGCCATTGCTAGAGCGATCATTAAAAACCCTGTAATTCTCCTTCTTGACGAAGCGACAAGTGCTCTTGATTCTGAATCAGAAACACTAGTTCAAAATGCACTTGATCAAGCCTCTATGGGAAGGACAACATTGGTACGCTTTTTACTCAGATTCCTACTAAATTTAACTAGTGCTTAATTATAACTGCTGTAAAATTTTCCAATTACTAGGTGGTAGCTCACAAGCTGTCTACAGTTCGAAATGCACACCTCATTGCAGTCATTAGCAACAGTTCCATCATTGAAATAGGTTCACATAATGATCTAATTAACAGGAAAGGTGGCCACTATGCAAAACTTGCTAAAATGCAGCGACTATTCAGTTGTGATGACCAAGAACTGAACAATTCTGACACACATTTATCTTCAATAGCAAGAAGTAGCGCCGGGCAACTAAGTACAGGAAGATCAAGTCCAGGAATTTGTCCTTCACCATTAGCAGTTGCTAGTCCAAAGCCCAAATCTCACCCTGCTCCTTCTTTCTATCAGCTCCTGTCTTTAAATGCACCAGAATGGAAGCAAGCCCTGATAGGAAGTCTCTCAGCTGTAGCATCTGGTGCCGTTCAACCGATCTATGCATTAACCATTGGTGGTATGATTGCAGCTTTCTTTGCTCCAAGCCATGATGAGATGGTCGCTCGAATACAAACTTACTCTTTAGTCTTTTGCTCACTATCCATGATTTCAATGGTTTTGAATGTGGTTCAACACTACAATTTTGCTTATATGGGTGAGAGATTAACCAAGAGAATCAGGATGAGAATGTTGGAGAAGATATTGACATTCGAGGCTGCCTGGTTTGATGAAGAACATAATTCGAGCGGAGCTTTATGTTCAAGATTGAGCAATGAAGCCTCCATGGCTAAAACTCTTGTTGCAGACCGAGTTTCCTTGTTGGTTCAAACTACTTCTGGGGTGACGATTGCTATGATTATGGGATTAGTAGTGGCTTGGAAGCTAGCACTTCTTATGATTGCAGTTCAACCACTCACAATCCTATGTTTCTATACACGGAAAGTTTTGCTTTCTAGCCTTTCAACAAAATTTGTCAAGGCACAAAATCAAAGCACTCAAATTGCAGCTGAAGCAGTCTATAATCACAAGATTGTGACTTCATTCGGGAGTGTGGGAAAAGTACTTCAACTTTTTGACGATGCTCAAGACGAACCCAAAAAAGAGGTAAGAAGAAAAGCTTGGCTAGCAGGAATCGGTATGGGGTCTGCAAATTGTCTGACTTTCATGTCATGGGCTCTAGATTTTTGGTATGGAGGTGTTCTAGTGAAGAAAGGAGAGATATCAGCCGGAGATGTGTTTAAAACATTTTTCATTTTAGTGAGCACTGGAAAGGTCATAGCTGAGGCTGGAAGCATGACTTCTGATTTAGCTAAAGGTTCAGCTGCCATTACATCTGTATTCCAGATTCTTGACCGCCAGTCCTTAATTCCAGCGTCTTACAATGTAAGTTATAGCAATTACCCAGACGTTGTATCTATCTTTGAATAATCATTAACAACGTCTTAATTATTTGTAGTATGAAGACGGTGGACATCAAAATAAGCTAAAGAAAATTGAAGGAAGGGTAGAGATGAAGAAGGTTGATTTTGCATACCCGAGTCGTCCAAACACGTTAGTGTTACGCCAATTTTGCTTGGAGGTGAATGAGGGAACAAGCATTGGTCTTGTGGGAAAAAGCGGATGCGGCAAATCAACAGTGGTTGGACTGATTCAGAGATTTTATGATGTTGAGAAAGGGACATTAAAAGTAGATGGAGTGGACATAAGGGTACTAGATGTTCATTGGTACAGAAAGTACACTGCCCTTGTTAGCCAAGAACCGGTCATATATTCAGGTAGCATCCGTCAGAATATTGAATTTGGGAAGCTTGATGCTAGTGAAACCGAGGTGGTGGAAGCTGCCAGAGCTGCTAATGCTCATGAATTTATCTCGTAAGTATGATGTCTATACTTATGAATTTTTTATGATGATGCTTATAATAATAATAATAATAATAATAATAATAATAATTAAGTGAGAAATTTTGGAATGTAGGTCAATGAAAGATGGGTATGAAACAGAATGTGGTGAAAGGGGGGTCCAGTTGTCTGGAGGCCAAAAGCAAAGAATAGCAATTGCAAGAGCTATACTACGGGATCCAGTAATCCTACTATTAGATGAGGCAACGAGTGCACTTGACGTGCAATCAGAGCAAGTCGTACAAGAAGCCTTAGACAAGATTATGGTTGGAAGAACCACAATTGTGGTAGCTCATCGTCTTAACACGTTACGAAAACTCCATTCCATTGCCTTTGTTGAAGATGGAAAGATAGTAGAGAGAGGAACTTATGCTCAACTAAAGACAAAAAGAGGAGCCTTCTCTAATCTACTAAGCCACCACACCTAAGACTAAGACGAGATCCACACTTGATATTAGTTCTCTCTATCTACTATAAATCAGATGAAATGTGACACTGAGAATGAGGTTAATATCTAAGGCTAAGATCATGTCACTATTGGACCATAAGAAAAAAATGTCTTGGATTAGAAATGGTGTACTAAATATTTAAGTGTGAGAAAATATTTTGGAGAGATATGTTACAATAAATTGGAGATATGTTAGACATATATGATTCATATAAGTCACCTTTAAATAATTTCTACTGAATTTTTAAATTTATAAGGGAAGTTATACATAAATATTTTAATACTGAAAATATTTTTGTCTTTGTAACCAACTAGCAGTTAAAAATATAATAAGATTATCACTTATTTTTACTTAAATTTTATTAAATAAGAAAGAAGTACTAAATAATAAAATCAAATATTTTTTAAATTAAAGGACTAAGAAGAATTACTATTATTAGTAATTCAAAGTTTTAAACGTATTAAATTATGATATTCTTATACTCATTTAAAATAAGGTATTAGTAACAAAAATTATTCACTCTTAATGATGATACTAAATTATCTAATAAAAAAAAGTCTTAGTAGCTTGAATTATATTAATATTAGACCATAAACTAACGTGATTTTAAATTATCAACTATTCTTTAATTTATATTAATAGAAAAGAAGGCAATATGATAATTTTTGAACACCTCCAACAAAATATTGTCCTATTTCATTAATTTTCAAATGATCATATAAAGATTTGAGTCTCACTAATCACTACAATAGAAGGGGCTTTTGGCTATGTTTTTCTTTAGCGATGATTTACCAATTCGTCACTATAAGTCCAACCTTTTGTGACGTTTTTGCATATCGTCGCTAAATGAATACATTTTGTGGGTATTAATGAGAATCCTCACAAAAGAAGCAACATTTTGCGGCCGCTTAAAAATTTCTTCGCTAGATGACTACCCTTTGACGACAATTCTCTAAATTTTCACAAAACGTTTTGCTTTTGGTCACAAATTGTGAAATCGTTGCCAAACATTTATGTTAAATATTTTATATATTATGTATTTCTTAGGAAAACTTTGATGAGTTTTTGTGTGTGATAGAATTCTTAAAAATAATAATGTTTAAAAAATAAAATTTTAATGCTATGTACTTAATAATCCTAAGGTTAATTATAATTAACATTAATATGATTTTTCATATTTTTTATTTTCCTTCTTTATAAATTTGTTTAAATAGCTAATGCATTCAAACTCTATAAATTTGTTTAAATCGATGGATTTATACACAGATGATTCTTTAATGATGGCTATTGTATATAGTATTACATCTCTGTTCGTATAAAATTTTCATGAAAATATAATGGAGCATCTAAAACCTGTAAAATGTTTTCAAAGTTTTAAACATATTGTTGAAAAACATATGGTAGGTAATTTAAAATTTGAAAAGTAAATATTTTTTGGACATAGAAAGATAGTCATACCTAAAATTTTAATGTTAATAAGATCAAAATATCATAAATTTAAGTTGATTACTATTTTTAATCATTATTATTTATTAAAAATAAAATAATAATACATATAAATATTGAAATATGGTAATCGATATACTATAATGATATATGTAGAAAAGGTAAAGGGGTTCTTAATGTTTGGATTCCTAAGAAGGCTCCTTGCACGTTCCAAGCCATTAATTAAGACAGTTAAAGATCTTCCCTCAGGGTTTGGTTTATTGACACCTTCTTTCAATAACTTCTTTGCTTTAACTAAATTTGAAAAAGATATAGTGAATGATTTCTCATATGCAATATGGATGAAGGTATTAGATGAAGCACACGTACTTTGCATTTCGCCTAATAAGCAAATAGTATAGAATAAATATCAAAGCTAAATAAAATGGTATTAGGAACCCAAATTTGAACATAAGCATACTCGATTGATAAACTCCATCATCGTCACAATGAGCAAACATAGTTTTTGCAAGTAACCATTGTTCCAAAACAATCACTTTTCCTAATCCTTTACGGACCATAAGGACATCACCACCGCCTCCATTTCCATCTATATACATATAGTACATACAATCAGATGTTCATATAATAGCTTTCTAACAGAAAATGAGATATAAATAATAAAGAAAAAGTGGTAGTTCGGATGATACTAAAAACCTTGAAGAAGAAGATCGACCATAGAAGGTAAGGGGTGATTAGTATTTGATGAGAAGATTTGTTCTGCATCAATTTGCTCTTCATTAGAGAGAATTTTGCCACATTCCTCTCAGCGGAGCTCATTTCAACTATCGAAAACTAGTCACCACGTTGACATTCTGCGATGAATTAATGATAAAAGTTTTATTTTGAAAATTCAATAGAAGAGGTCTTATTTAAATGTTCCAACACTCTATCAATGTTAAATTTGTGATCTATAAGGTTGAGAATGCTAAATGTGTATGGACTATGCTTAGGGGACGCATAAACATCTCCTGTAGCTCCAAAATATGATTGCTTCTATGTACATCAACATCCTTGTAGAATCCTTTAATGTAAATATTTACGTAATTATGATTTAGCTGTAATTTATCTTAATAATTAGCTGGTTAGTTTTGAGCTAGTCTATTATATATATGGTTTCATAAAATATATTTTCAATAAATTGAAATG
>JANIIA010000191.1:16540205-16556643 GCA_027478495.1 Erythroxylum alaternifolium | reverse complement strand
AACTCTGGTGAAAAGGCTACGTTCTAATTTGGAAAACAAACCGCAAGATTCCAGTGCAGATTTCACAATGGATTTAGGTATGCTTCCGCTTTTATTTAATTCTTGATGATATGATATGAACGGATCGTATGTTTTAAAGGGATTAAAACCCTACATCTTCAACTAATTATTTTCATTCAATTGTAAATTGTTATATATGTATTGATTCCAGGAACATGGAATAATCACCTGTCCAAGCTTTTTTCCTTCCAAAACTTCCTTCTCTCATCAACTATTGCATTGATTCTCACAGCACCAATGCTGCAAATTTAAGCATGTAATTAGATTACAAGCAATTCAGATTAATCTAATTTCTCTATCTATATTAAGGGATTTACCTCACATTGCTATACTTGAGTTGAAGCAGCATCTCGTCAACTTTGCTGAAATCTGGAGAAGTTTTCCCCTTTACAAATTTGCACATAAAAGGAAAGAAATTAAAAGACAAGATCTGGAGATGAAGTATATCGAAGAGTTAGTGATCCAAATTATTCTACATACACGCCCTCCTCGATGTTGACCAACGACTTTGCGGAGTCCCTGAAAAACACGGTATTTCTTCCTCCAAATTCCTGGTTGCCATTGATGGCAATCTTTTGAAGGTGAGCAAAAACTTTGTCCATCATTCCCTGTAAAATTTTAAGCCAAGAGAGGTGAGTTTGCTAAATGCATTTGATATGGTAATATATATTGACATTTCAAATTCGTGAATTTTCTAGTATTCTTTCTCTCCATTTGAAGTCAATGATACTTGGTTTGACTCTTATGTTGTTAAGATTAAAGATAAATAAAGAATGAATTCTTTTCTTGAATAAACTAAGATGAATGGTGCTTCACCGTAAGTCTGCGAAAGTTATTTAACTTGTCAAAATTAAATAACGGATTTGAGCACATTTCAAGTTGTCCCCTCTTTAAAGAAAGCTGGCCTCATTTTAGCAATTTCTTGACCTAAAAGGTTGTTCTCCATTATTAGGAGAAGGTGATGAATTGGAATTATTGACTGTAACAGGATATTCTTATTCAGATTAATTTAGTATGAGTCGTCTTGAAGACTTAGACATTATATCTTGCAATAACTTTATATATGCTATTACGGAGTATATATAGGTGGAAAGGGTATTCAATCGAAACACATGTATACAAAAACTGTGAGGCTGCTCTTTGCTTAAAAATGTAAATGACATTAATTTAGAATCAAAGAGTAGGCTACAACAACTTCGTCGCTAAAAGATCCAAAATCGTCGCTAATACTAATTGAAGATGATTTATAATTGTCATTAAATCCCCGAAATAAAAAATACGCAACGCTTCCACCAAATGGTCGCTAATTATGTTTTGTTACGAGTTTTATACGTAGCAAAAAGAAATAGGTGATGATTTCATAGCCAATAACATTTTGCTACGCTTAATTTTTGTGGCTAAATCTTATTGGCTACATTTCCTAAAAAATTTTTACAATGTTTTCTGTAGTGTAGCTAGTAATTTTTAGCGACAAAAGTGAAGCGTAGAAAAATGTTATTGGCAACGATTTGGTAAATGTAAGCAAATTTTTTTGGCTACATTTTTAACGGTAGGAAAAGTTATTTGCGACAATTTGAAAATTGTAGTCAAAGGTTTTTAGCTACGTTTTTGTTACATTTTGAAAATTTTCATCATATACATTATTCATAAATATTTTATCATGTTAATTATAATTATTGGTGACATTTGTTATCCATCTTATTGTATGTAATATTTAGATTTTTTGTTATATAAAATAATAAAAATAATTATAAATTAGAAGCATTGTATATATATAATTAAATATCATGAAATGTTAATTACAAACTTTAACAAAAATCCTTATGCACAAAATAAAAAATACAAATATTAGTTTAATGACTAAGACTCGTTTTCATCGTTACCATTACTTACATAATTTAGGTCAAGTAATTGTTTGACCATCTTTTCAAATTTGATCAACCTTTTTTCATTATATTGTAAGTTTTGTTCATTACGTTGTAATTTTTCTTCAGTACATTCTAATTTAGCCTTAAGCAACTGATTCTTCTCTTGAAAACGGTCAACATATGTTGGTCTTGATGAGGATGAAATAATTGGCTTGGGCCCAAACTCAAGACCTTGATGTAGCTGAATCTTGTATCGAGGACCTTATTACAAATGTCATCTACATTAAGCTCATTTTCCTTAGACATTGATGTTTGTAACAACTACTACATCTTATTCTAAAATTTAAACAACGAAAACAAAATGAAATTCAAATATTATTAGTTAGTACTACATAAATAAATAAGCTTAAAATTTTAAAAAAATTTTATACTTACAAAATTATTGTGTGCTTCTTCAGATATCCAGCCTTCACCTTCCTTATAGTATGTTAGTTTGTAGAGTGTGATCCTATTACAGTCTTCTCCATTTAGTTTTTTCTAACTTTGTTTTATGAAAAAAAATTCAAAACAAAATAAATAATATTGTATGTATCAATATAATTATAACTTGCAAACAAAGAACTTACATATTCATTTCGAACGACAACAAATGATTTGGAGCCTTGGTTATCAGGAGTTTTCATTTTTCCTCTATTAACATTGGCCTTCTCACACTTTTCCTAAATAAAGAAAAGAAATAGCCATTAAATTGTGCAATAAGATTAATGGAAGCAAATGTGAAGAGAAAAAAAAACAAACCTTAACATTGGCAGAGGCCCAATAATTACACATACTGCTCCAATTTTCTTCAGGCATCCATTTGGGAACATGTCTTTGGGCCTCCTCATCTGAAAGAAAAGACCTGTAATATTTTTGCAGTCGATAACAACGATCCTTGGCTCTTTGTTTCAAAAGTGAACTAACATAGTTTGAGACATCAGGATTGTTGATATTGATGATATTCAACTTCATCTGTGAATAACAATTAGAATTGCAATTAATGTTTAAATAAGTCAAACAATAATGCATATACTTAAATAAATTGAAATTTTACCGAAAGTTTGTCCAAAGCATTATGTAGCAAGTTGTCTTCCTTCAATTGCTTAGTATGCATAAGGCAAGACAATTCAGTTCTAGTAATTACACCCACATCACTAGACAATTTTGCCAATTGAATCTTGTCTACAGGATGTCCTTGCAAGGTATCAATATGAATAAACAATTTGTTGTTCATTACAACATTCATGTATTGAAACTAACAATCTTTAGTTATAACTTTACCTCTTTTTCTGGTGGCGATATTGGAACTTGACAACAACTGAATAATGATAAGAAAATACGCATTAAACATGTAAATATATATTCAAGCATAGATCTAATTATAAGTGTTAAATATTAAAACACCTATAGATCCTTCAGTACTAGTTGAGGCAGATGAAGGTTGTTGTTGAGTTGGTTCATTAATGGATGAGGTCGATTGTTTTTGTTGGCTAGAATCTGATTGATGTGGTTGTTGTAGGAGAGGATCAAATTGATGTGATTGTTATTGACTAGGGAAAAATTCGATAGTTGCCACCTTCTTTCATTTGTTTCTACCAAGTGTTATTATATTAGATATCTATAACTCAAATATCAGCATTAAGCATAAACATAAGTCAAACATCAATATTTCGCATAAAAATAACTCAAATAGCAACAATCTACATAAACATAAGTTAAACATTAATATTGCTCATAAACATAACTCAAACATCAATATTCCACATAAACATAACTTAAACAACAACATTCTGCATTAAAATAACTTAAACATCAACTTGTTGCATTAACATAACTCAAACATCAACAATATGCATAACCATAAGTCAAACATCAATTAATTATCCGCATAAACTTAACTCAACTAGTAACATTCCGCATTAACATTAACATTACTCAAACATAAACAATACACATAACCATAACGTAAGTATCAACATTCTATATAAACATAACTCAAACATCAACAATCAGCATTAACATAACTCAAATACTAGCAATATGCATAACCATAACTTAAACATCAATATTCCAAAATACCATAACTAAAACATCAACAATCTGCATTAACATAACTCAAATACTAACAATACACATAATCATAACTCAAACATCAATATTCCCCATTATCATAACTCAGACATCAATAATCCACATTAAAATCAATATTGCTAGAATGTTGGAACATTCAAATAAGAATTCTTCTATTGACTTTTCAGAATAAAACTGTTCACATTAATTCACGAAATTTCGACATGGAGACTAGTTTCTGATGGTGGAAATGAGCTTCGCTGTGAGGAATATGGCAAAATTCTCTTTAATCAAGAACAAATCGATGCAGAACAAATCTCCTTATCAAACACTAATCACCCTTTGCCTTCCATGGTTGATCTTCTTATTTAAGGTTTTCAGTATCATCCGAATTACTTCTCTTTCTTAGTTTTCTGTATCTCAATTTTTGTTGGGAAACTATCAAATGAACATTTGATTGCATATACTATGTGTTATGTAAAGCTTCCTCAAATTTTTAAGAGAACATAGATGAAAATGGAGGCGGTGGCAATGTCCTGATGGTTCGTACATGATTAGAGAAATTGGTTGTTTTGAAACTGTGCCCATTTGCAAAAAATATATATGTTCATTGTGATGATGATGAAGTTTATTAGTCGGGTATACATATGTTCGAATTTGGGTTCCCATTACTGTTTGATTTGGTTTTTATTGTTTTATACTATTTGCTCATTAGGTGAAATATATGGTACATGCGGTTCATCTAATGTCGTCATCTATATTGCATCTGGGAAATCCTTCATTGTATCTTCTACAAATTTAATAAAAGCAAACAAGTTGTTCAAAGAGGGTGTCAATAAAACAGACCATGAGGGAAGATCTTTAAACATTTCAATTGATGACTTGGAACGTGCAAGGAGGTTTCTTGGCAATCTAGACATTGGAAACCCCTTTACCAAATCTCCTGAGTCTAAACTCACTTGAAATCCAAAAAAATAATTATTTATTTTCCTTTTAATAGAATATTAGGCGTGAAACTTTATTTATTACTTTGTTTGTAAGAATTGTTAAACTTCTAATTAACATCTTTTAGTACTTACTATATATCATTAAATTATATTGCTTACCATATTTCAATATTTATATGTATTATTATTTTATTGTTAATAAATATTAATAATTAAGAATAGTAGTTAACTTAAATTTATGATATATTGATCTTATTAATATTAAAATTTTAGATATGATCATTTTTTTATGCCCAAAAAATATTTACTTTTCAAAATTTAAATTATCTACCATGTGTTTTTAACAATATATTCAAAACTTTGAAAACATATTACAATTTTTAGATGATTCATTCTATTTTCATGAAATTTTTGTATGAATGCAGGTCTAGCACTATTTATAACAGGCATCATTAAAGAATCATTTTCTTGTGTATAAATCCATAGATTTAAACAAATTTATAAAGTCTGAATGTATTAACTATTTAAACAAATTTATAAACAAAGGAAATGAAAAAATATATATAATCATATAAATGTTAATTATAAATAACGTTAACTAAGATTATTAAGTACACTTACCATTAAAAAATTATCTTCTATATATATATTTTAAGAATACTATTACATACAAAAATTTATCAAAATTTCCCTAACAAATTATCATGTTTAACATCAATTTTTGGTGATGATCTCACGATTCGCCGCCAAAAGCATACTTTTTGTGAGGATTTACCAATTTGGCCACGAAATTCCTAAGTTGTTGCAAAAAGTAGTTCCTTTTGCGAGGATTCCCTATAATTGTCGCTATTTTCTTTTAGCAATAGTTTGAAAAAGCATTGCAAAATGTTAGACATGTAGCAATGAATTCGTAAATCGTCGCAAATAGCTTACTATTAAGTGACGATTTATAATTTGTCGCAAAAAAATTCGTAGCCAATAGTCCCTTCTGCTGTAGTGATAGGACTGAAACATTCCGTTTAAACAAAGGGAAGAAAAAAGGTGGCAATCATCGATCAACTTCGTAGAGCAACTACATGGTTATTTTTCTTGGCCAAGCCAATTAAAAGTAAGGATTGATCTAAGCATCAAGCTTTCATGCAACGACCAAAAGAATTGGCAGGCATGAAGCAGCAGTCGCTTGCAGGCATGGCAGTCAGCACACTTCACACCAAGTGATAAGAGATAAAGTGATAAAATAAATGCGAGTATACCTACTGAGTCACATGAGATCTGTTCCATCTCCTCATCTGTTGAAAAGAACACATATCTAGCAATATCATTCCTGCCTGTCACATCTCAAGTCTCTCGTCTTGTAGAAGTTATATATGGATATAAAGCATTCAACTACACATTCCTCGCTGCTTCAAGTGTTTTCGCTTCTTCTTGGATTTCAGATCAACCATAATGATAGAAATGTTATCAGAGTCACATAATGAGATCTGTTCCATCTCCTCATCTGTTGCAAAGAACACCTATCTAGCAATATCATTCCTGCCTGTCACATCTCAAGTCTCTCGTCTTGTACAAGTTATACATGGATATAAAGCATTCAACACATTCCTCGCTGCTTCAAGTGTTTTCGCTTCTTCCTGGATTTCAGATCAACCACAATGATAGAAATGTTATCAGAACTGTTTCTGCCGTATGCTATTTCTGTAAGGTAATCAGCTACAGCTTGCGATGGCAATTTATCATCGGTTGTTGACGATCTCCGCCACCGTCTCAATATGCGGCAAGCCAACTCCCCAACTTCTGCCTTTGACATAACATCCCAAAGGCCATCACTTGCTAAAATTAAGCATTCATCTTCCTCCGTCCTTGCCATGAAGGTCACTTCTGGCACTGGAATTATCCATGGTCTCAAGTAACGATCCCCTAACCACAAAAACAAGGAAAATATTAATTCAGCACTGGTTAATAGTTGCGATCAAATGTACAGGAATACAACGTGCATAGGATTTCCAATGACCGGAATCGTAGATCAAATACAAGCTTCTGAAATTAAGTACACATCAACCAAACGATTTCTATACTACTTGGCTTGTAGAATCCCTTTCGAATCATGATAAATGATATATACTTCTTTACATATATTATTAAAATCACCAAATAAGAAAGAAACATTCAATTTAACATTTTATTAATTTTCTCGAACTAAATTTTTTTTAAAATTTTATTTTACTAAATAATTAAAAGAATTTTCTTCTCAGTACATGGATTGTAACTTGAACAATGTGATAAATTAAACTGGTCAACGGTTCCGAAAAAAGGAATTTAAGACTAAGCCACAAATAAACTATTGCGTCGTCGCCTAAATTCGCATACTCGCCGCCCACCAGAATATTTACATCGCGAACTCTTCCAATTCTTAAAGAAACATCCCACGGAAATGGAGCAGATTGCTCACAAAACCAAGCGCATAATTCTTAAAAAAATAAACATTTTGGAAAGTCAAGACACCGTACCGTACTTGAAGGAAATTAAGATCTGAAATGTGCAGCTAACCAGATACGCAGATTGGTCCAAACACATTAAACTAATGTTTTCAAAAGCAGGCTTAAAATTTTAAAAATTATATTAATTCCACATAAAACTAGTTAACAATTAAACAATATTAAAGATTTAGAAAATAATTATAAAAGATTATACTTACCCACAAAAAGTTTCAAATTTAATTAAAAAAAGATAGTCACATGAAAATTAATCAATTTATTTTAGTTTATAAAAATTTATTAGCTTACAAAAATTATAAAATTAATTAATAATTGATTATTTTTAACAAAAAAATTATTAAAATAAATCAAAACGAAAATTAAAAAATCAAACTAAAAATTAATCGAATCAAAATTTTTATTATTAAATCTATTGAACTTGTTCGATTTTTAAAACATTGGGTTAAACTAACAGAAAGTAAAATATTTTTCAATTATCAATGTTCCTCGTTGCCAAATTTTATTGCCATAAACAAACCCACCTTCTGATAAAGCAATGTGAAAGCGGCACGATGTATGTGAACAACATAAAGATAAAGTGAAATAGTTTTCTTAATTATCTGAGATTAATATATGAAATAGAGATAGAAGAAAACCTATAGCTCTGGACATGGCAAGAACACCGAACACCCTAGCGCCATTCCAGTTTATGACTTTCCCTCCTTCTCCTTCAATTCTCATTAGTTCGTCCGGTCGATCCGGCTGTAAAAGAAAAACAAGAAAACGGTTACTTACTACGAATAAAGTGGTGTGGATGCGCTGTCAAAAGGACATGTCCTTAGTGATGAAGTTTCTTCTTTTCCATCTCAAGCACGGTTATAGAAGAATCCTCCTAGCATTTATTAATTCTTTGACGACATAGACCACTAAAACTTCGTTATTTAAAGCAAAGCCATTTACAATATTAACTAATACAGAAATACAAACCAGAATAAAAAGAAATTGGTATATGTATGTGTGTGTGAGAGTATATATATATATATATAATCATTGATGAGTATGAAATGATAAAGAGAATTTGAATTTGACCTTTTGGTCAACAGTAAGAGGGACGGTTTGACCTCCCCGGCAAAGCACTGCCCTTGAATCGCCACAATTGGAAACAATAATTTGGCAACCTGATAGAATCACAACGACTGCCGTTGATCCAACCATTTCTGGAGCAACTGCATCTGTGGAGAGCTCGTTATCAAGCCGTTCAAACCCACTAGAAAGAGCAGCTTTCCACATTCTCTGCCATTCGTAGCTGTTACTTTTCATAAAAGAAGAGTATTCATTGTTTATTGAATGATTGTAGAACGCTTATATACAGGAGATAGCTGTACAGAAAAAAAATATTCTCTCTCATCTAACTAACTATTTATTTTGTCATGATTATTTACAGTTGGTGAAGGTAGTGGTTGTCCTGACATGTACGGTAGCGTGATGCATGAGGATGGTGGTGTGGGCCTGTCGACAGCCCCCCCTCAAGTTGGTGTCGGTGACAACAGACCCAACTTGAAAACATTTGAAGACAGGTCCGTGGCTGACAGAGGTTTGGTGAAGCAGTCAGCCAATTGTGATGAGGATGGAGTATGAAGAGTGGAGAGGAAACCATCGGTGACAGCATTACGAACAAGGTGGCAGTCGATTTCTACATGCTTCGTGCGTTCATGAAAGACCGGGTTTTTGGATATGTGAATTGCCGCTGCATTGTCGCAGTGGAGAGGTATCGGTAGTGAGAGAGGAATGTTCAAGTCACGAAGAATGTAAGTGAGCCAGCGAAGTTCACAAAGGACGCTAGCCATGCTTCGATATTTGGCTTCCGCAGATGAACGACTCACTGTCTTTTGTTTTTTTGTTTTCCAAGAGATCAAAGCAGCTCCAAGCATGACGCAATAACCTGTGAGCAATTTTCGCGTAAAACGGCAACCAGCCCAGTCTGAGTCGGAGAAAGCACAGAGCTGTACTGAAGTTTGCACTGGATATAGAAGTTTGGAAGCTGCAGATTGTTTTAAGTAACGTAGGAGATGTAGTAAGGCCGTCCAGTGGGGTTGTCGGGGGGCAGAGGTGAATTGGGTGAGCTGGTGAATGGCAAAAGCAACGTCAGGTCTGGTTAAGTTTAAATATAAAAGCTGACCCACGAGTCGACGGTAGCGATCGGGGTGATCAAGAAGGGGACCATCGTCAGGTGTGAGTTTACATCCCTGAGGAAAGGGAACAATGGTGTCCTTTAAACCCGACAATTGTGCATCCGAGAGAATGTGTTGTATGTATTTTTCTTGGGATAGATAAATGCCTTCTGTTGATCGGTGCAGTTCAATGCCAATGAAATATTGAGCAGGTCCCATATCTTTGATGGTGAATTGATCGTGGAGGTAAGCTTTGACGTCCACAAGCAAATTTTCTGAAGGGCTGGTAAGGAGGACATCGTCCACATAAATGATAAGGGCGATGAAAGTGGCAGCAGAACCTTTGAGAAACAAACAGGGATCGGAAGCCGACTGAACAAAACCGTAGCATCGGAGTTTGGACATGAGTTCTTGATTCCATTGGCGGCCAGCTTGTTTGAGGCCGTATAATGATTTTCGTAGGCGATAAACTTGACCAGCGGTAGCTTTGCAATACCCTTGTGGAGGATGGATGTATAGTTCTCCGGTGATAGAACCGTGAAGGAAAGCGTTGTTGATGTCGCAATGGTGCAGTGGCCAATTGTAGGCTGCGGCAAGGGCAATCAGGATACGGACAGTAGTCAATTTTGCAACAGGGGAAAAAATTTCTGTGTAGTCCAGACCTTCCCGTTGGGAGTATCCGCGAACGACCAACCTTGCTTTCCGGCGATCCACCGACCCATCAGGTTTCCGTTTAATTTTAAAAATCCACTTTGTGTGTAGTGCACGTTTACCCGCTGGTAGAGTAGTCAAATCCCATGTCTGGTTTTGTTCAAGTGCGTCGAGCTCCAATTGCATAGGACCAACCCAGAGTGGATTAGTAATAGCAGTAGCAAATGACAAAGGTTCATGTTCAGTATCGACGTTGGCCATGAAGGAAGAGAATGATGGGAAACTAGAAAATAAAGAGGTTGAAGGAGAGGGGCAAACCTCAGATGACGACGTCGTAACTGTGTCGAGAGGAGGAAGGGAGGTGAGGTAGTCCTGTAGATAAGTTGGATGTGATCTTATCCGAGTGCTATACCGGATCGGGACAATAGGTAAGGGCTGGGTAGGCGGCGTCGGTTGGTGGTCTACACTAGTACTGGGTGTGTTTGGAGAGACCATAATGGGATGGTGTTGAGGTGTTGAGATGGGAGCTGAATCTGGTGACACGTGTTGTGGTGCATGTGAGGATGGGTTGGTGATTTGAATGGGTATGTGAGCTAGTGGGCTGTCAAGAATGTCAGGGAAAAGTGGTGTAGGAGTTTGACGTGTGTAGTGTTGGAAAGGGAAAATAGTTTCATGGAAATCAACGTCTCGGGATATAAAAATGGTCTGGGTTTTAAGATCAAGTAATTTATATCCCTTTTGTCCTGGTAGATAGCCCAAAAAAATGCATTGTTTAGCACGTGGTGCTAATTTGTCTTTGTGGGGGTTGTTGTCTGTTGCGTAACAAAGGCAACCGAAAACACGCAAGTTATCATATGATGGTGGTTTGTTATAGAGCTTTTCGTAAGGGGTTTTCCAGGAGAGGATTTTTGTGGGAAGTCTGTTGATAATGAAGGTGGACATGAGTAAAGCGTCCCCCCAGAATTGTTTAGGTAATTTGGCTTGGTATAGGAGGGCTCTAGTGGTTTGAAGTAGGTGTTTATGTTTGCGTTCAACAACGCCGTTTTGTTGAGGGGTATAAGGACAAGATTTTTGGTGAGCTATGCCTTTTGTTTGCAAAAATTCTTTACATCGGTTATTTACAAACTCGGTACCATTATCAGTGCGTATACTAATGACTGAAGATTTGTATTGGTTTTCAATCATGGCTGTATAAACTTTCAGAGTTTCACAAACTTGGTCTTTGCTACTCAATAAATAAGTCCACGTCGCTCTGGTGAAATCATCAACTATGGTTAAAAAATATCTGGAGCCATCAAAAGTTTTGACCCCATAAGGTCCCCATAAATCAAGATGCAATAGCTCAAAAGGTTGTTGGGTAGATGGATTGTGATTAGGAAAAGGTTTCCGGATTTGTTTTGCCAAAGGACAAATATCACACACAATACTTTTTGGAATCGAAATGCCCAAATTTGGTAAATGAATAAGTTTCCCTTTTGAAATGTGTCCTAGGCGTAAATGCCAAACATCAAAGCTGTCATGTATATGATTAACAACTGGGTTTGTAACATAGAAATCTAGAGGAGGACCTTTTAAGGTGGATGGTATGAATTGATTTTCTGCTCCGATTTTGTATATCCCCCCTTCCGCCTCACTTACAGCCACGATGTCATTAGTCCGCAGGTCCTGCAAATATACTTTGTCAGACACAAAAATGATGCCAATGTTGTTTTGGGTAGCTAGTTTATGAACGGACAACAAATTGTGGTGGAATGTAGGTATGTGAAGGACATTGTTTAATTTTAAGGTTTTATAGAAATCAATATTTCCAACATGTTCGACCGTGCTATTTGAACCATCTGGGAGAGTTACTGGGTTAAGGTGGGAAACTTTGGTTTTGTTGGTAAAAAGAGTGAGATCATGGCTCATGTGAGTTGAGGCCCCCGAATCCACTATCCATGTACCATTGCCAGATTTGCTACTGTTAAAACGAGAAGAGTCTGGAATCATACCTGCGTAGCTATTGTAAGCTACGTGATTAGCATCAACTGATGATTTACCCTTAATCATGCGCATCAGGTCTTGAACTTGTATTGTGAGGGCTTCGATATCTGCTTCTGTCTTAGACTGGGTGTCTAGTTTTGGTTCCTCCAGTGAACTACTTACGGACATTGCAGTGAACGTAGTTTTTCCTTTCTTCTTTTGCAGCTCTTTGTACCACTCCGGTATTCCATGAAGCTGAAAACAGGTGTCCTTCGTGTGTCCCTTCTCCCTGCAATGCTCGCAAAACTTATCATCTTTTCTGTTTCCGAAACGTTTGCCAATAGGATCCCTGTTCCCTTGTCTTTTGTAGTTGTTAGGGGTGACCGTGAGTGCCACGCCCATCTGAATCGTATTTTCAGCGTTGACATTTTTTTGTTTTTCTATCGTTAAAATCATAGAATATGCTTTGTTTACCTGCGGTAAAGGTTCAAGCAACATAATTTGGCTTACCACGGTAGCATATTCTTCCCGAAGACCCAGCAGAAATTGCATCAATCGGTTGGTGTTAAAAACTCCCAAATTCTTTCCGGCGTTTTCACAACTGCACATACTCATCGGCATCAAAGAATCCAGGTCGTTCCATAGCCCTTTTAGTTTTGTAAAATAGACAGTGACAGTGCTGTTACCTTGTCTTAAGTTACTTACTTCTTGCATGATTTCATACAGGTGAGGCCCACTGCTTTCTCCATAACGTCCCTTCAACTCATCCCAGAGGTCCTTCGCTGTTGTCACCACTAAGAAAGAATCGGAAATTTCCTTTGATAATGAGTTGATAATCTAGGCTATGACCATATTGTCTGCCCTTTTCCATTTCTTCATGAGTTTGTCATTGTCATCAGGTGGCTGTAGCTCACCGTTCACAAAACCCAGCTTTCCCTTAGCTTTTAGTGAGATAATCATCGACCGACTCCATGATAAGTAGTTTGCTCCTTCGAGGGGTGTGTTAACGAGGGGATTTCCTGGGTTATCTGCCGCAGTAATGATATAAGCTTCCTCATCGAAGACAATTTCCATACTGTCTTCCATCTCCATTTTTGGAGTTTGCAGGGAATATGTTTTTACAGGGTAAGGCAGAAACACTACTCTGATACCATGTTACTTTTCATAAAAGAAGAGTATTCGCTATTTATTGAATGATCGTAGAACGCTTATATACAGGAGATAGTTGTACAGAAAAATATGTTCTCTCTCATCTGACAAACTATTTATTTCGTCATGATTATTTACAGTTGGTGAAGGTAGTGGTTGTCCTGACATGTACGGATAGCGTGATGCATGAGGATGGTGGTGTGGGCCTGTCGACAATATATAGATATAAAATCAACATCGACTCAAGTTTCTTATTTTAGACAATTACTTCTTATTTGTTAATTCTTAATGAAAATTTACATATTTCTAATATTATCATCTTCCAGAATAAGATTTCATTTTCAATCACATGTTCTAATTAATTGAAGAGCAGCCTGTATAAGCAACATTTACATATGTTATTCCTAGTTATAATTTCGTGAAGGCAAGATATTGATGGAATGATAAAACTAAGATACATTTTGTTTTCTTTTTGTGAAGAAAGTAATTGATCTTATAAATTAAAATATAGAGATACTTAAATAAATGTATGAGTGCTTATTAGAGTATAAATTCACTAAAATGGCCTATTATGAGGATCTCTAATCGAATAGTACCTATGTGACCATATATTTTCTTATTGTGATAGTTGTATAATTGAGTCTTAGACATAAGATTACCAAAGTATCTCATATGAGAATTACTATATTTTGATGCAACTTATGACATATTCTATTTAGGATACCTTAGCTAGTATTACTTGTATATATAAATCATGTGAAGATAGATGAGTAAGTAAATAAATGATTTATCACTTAAAAGTAAATGGGAAGAATGCTTCACTGTTCTTGATTAGTTGTGATTTAAGGAATTTTATAGTTAGAGTAAATTGAAATTTGGAGAGGTATTTTCAAATATTAATTACAAATGAATTACAAATTTGTAAGAATGATTATGATTGAATTTAAAAGAGTAGACACTAATTTCATACTCTATATCTAATTGGAACATTGGATGATAACAGAATTAAATTATACATCATGATCATGTATAGACAGGTTAAATTAAACCATATTAACATTCATAATAATTAGAAACTTAATGAGTTACATATAAAAGAGTAGTTTAAAAAAACGTAAATTAAGTTAGACATAATTGCAAAGTTTAAGAAATTTTAGGAATGATACATGAGATATTTGATTTAATTAAAATTAAGTTATAACTATAATTAGAGTTATATTTTAGTTGTAAGAAATTTAATTTTAATTAAAAAAGCTCCAATATCTTTTTCTATAAATAGAAAAATATTATAAACGAGCTTGCACTTCTTTCATTTTCTCTAAGAAAGTATTTGCGTTCTTTGCTTAGTTCCCATTATTTAATATTTGTTAGCTCAAAGTTTATGATTAACAATTTTGATGATAACTGTATAATATTTCAAAATTTAAATTGAATTTTTTTCCTTGTATAGGTATCAATATTTTCTCAAAAGGAAATAAATTTATGGAATAAAATGCTTCCTTTCTCACAGGAGCCTTCTTTTATGAACTTATCTTATTTAGTTTACAATATCCGAAAGGATCATGCTAATCCTATCTTTCTTCAATCAATTCCGAGACACTGCCATATTTTTCTTAAAGGATGAATATTGAAGATTCTAGCAAAGATGATATTTAAGATACAAAGTCAACCTAGAACGGAAATGATGCAACGAATAGTTGAAGGAAATGTCTACTTAAAGAAAAGTCACTGCATTTGCAAAATATACAAGACACAAATACGATACTTGAGAAATATCTAAGAGTATCAATATTCTTAAAAGTTATATGAAACTCGTTGTGCTTTAGAATGTAATGTCACTCTATTAAGAGAGACTGTAAAATCTTTCATACAATTTTTGAGAACTTGTAGAGGTTAGCAAAATATTACTACTGTGGAAGGTTGAAGAACCTTGACAAATATATACTCATCAAATAACTACTTAGTTTTTATAGTGAAATATTCAAGTTGGATACTTGGGGATCGAATGTAGGGTTCGTTATAAGCCGAACTAGTATAAATCTACGATGTCATTTTCTCTCTCGTACTTTTAAATTTTCGCATTATAAGTTGATATTTTCAAGAGGCTCCTTCAGTTTTACAATAGGCTCTTTCTATTTTACATCGCAAGAGGTTCCTTTCTTTTTAAGAGCTAGCAAGCTCTTATTGATTAAACAGGTTGATATCTTTTTTAGCACTAACAAATTCCTTTCATATTAACAGCCTCATTTCTGAATTCCTGAATTAACTGATTTTATGATGATTTTGTGTTTTATTAAATAAATGCATATATTTAATAATCCTGAAATAATCTACTGCTAATTAAAACGACGAATCTGTAATTCTTTGTTGATTTTAATAAGTGGCAATCGACATGATTCTATTTCCTCGTTAAGAAGTTTAATACATGTGGAATTAATTAATCTAATTACAATAAACCATCTTTTGAGTTTGTTGGTTAGAATTGGGTCTTTTAAGATTTTAAGGCTGTTGAAACGCTAAATCCCACTACAAGAAAATAGTGAATTAAGGATGGAAAATACCGATGGAAATGACAAATATTCCGTCAGTATCTAACATTACCGACGGAATAAACCGACTGCCAAAAATGTCGGAGATTCGACCGTAGCTAAACTTACCGAAGGAAAGTTTGCTTTGCTTACCGTCGGTAAATTTACCGACGAAATAAAAATAAACCGTCTGTACTTTCAACTGAAAAGTTACCGACCATCAGGCATTTTCTGTCGCAAAATTTAGCGATGGTAAGTTGATCACCCATATGTAAATTTAGCATCGGAATGTTTTTAATACGGTCATTAAAGTTACCGACGGTAAAGTCTTGTCCGTTGATAAATTTTGATTATTACTGACAGAAAGTATTTTTTGTCGGTATATTATACAGGCAATTACGGACGAACATTGTGTATATTTTCGTTGGTACATTTTTTATTAAATTTTTTAAATATATATTTCCATTATATTTAGATTATAACTGTCTAAAAATTTTATGAATAATATATATTTAATTA
>JANIIA010000191.1:16523085-16536854 GCA_027478495.1 Erythroxylum alaternifolium | reverse complement strand
TTTCTTCTCCAATTAATTAATTTTTATTTACCTTTATAATCTTATATTATTTTTATTTCCACAACTATTCTTTCCTTATATTATAACTAACTAAATTTACTAGGCATTATTACTGCGCATCGCGCAGCAATACTCTGCTAGTAGTGTAAATCAATTGAGTTCTTCTTTCCATTCCTAACAGAATCGCCACGTGCTCTTTTTCAACATGGTGGTGCCAAGCTGGTTGACGTTACGATGGATCCGAGTACAGTGAACTATGATTGGGGGCGTAGAAATGATTCTCTACTCTGCAGTGTTGTCTGTAAAGCGCTGAACGCACAAATCAAATATTTAACGTGAATTGATGAGAAATTGGGACCCACGCATCTGCGGAATTTATTAAGTGAAAGGCATAGCATTTTAGGTGGACGGAAGACACACTTCGGAGCGTAGCTGTAGATGTACGTGGCAGGTTGGTAGATGTGGGGTCTAGCCATTAGGTAAATTTTGACTTATCTCAATGTGAAGTAATTGAATTTTTATGGCAGGAAGGAAACACCGCATAACCTTGATTCTTGAATACGAGTAGTAACAACTTTTTCAGTCCTAGATTTTGCCACGTTTAAAGGATGTCATGACTGAGGCAAGTTTAGGAGGATGATCCATCGGCTGTGATGTGCCACATCGTCATGCACCGCATGTGGAATGGAGGGTGATGCACGAAATGATAATAAGACCCACCCAAGGAATGTAAAGTGCTTACCGTGATGGACCCTCTCAATATGTCAAATTCTGTGATAAGTTTCCAATGTGATGGATGTTGTCAGATCGAACGGCACCTAGGGTGAATTGATTGAACAAGTGTTGATGCGGGGCCCACAGGTAAACGTGTCGCGCATCCTACGGTATGAGTTGATTCGTTTGTCTGGCCTCCACATTTCTCGGATAGGCCAGTGGAGCATAGGCTTTTGGTGTTGAGAAATCAACGTGCCTCGATGAGTTAATATTATTGCACTGAAAATCATATTATTTGTTTGTGCGCTCGTACCAATTTTTATTTAGTTATTTATTCTAAATTCAATTGTTTTAATTCTATTACATTATTAAAAAACTAATTAAATTTCTTTACCACATTCACATGTGTAAGATTTATATTAACTTAACAATTGTAAGTCAGTTAAATAACTTAATCAATTGCAAGTTTAGATGCCGTTTAATCTCGCTGCTACTTTTATAATTTTTATTTTTTATATATTTTATTTTGATTTCTATTTTAATAAAAATAAGAATAATTTTTTACTATTATTTTTATCATACCACTAAATGTCAGCATTAAATTATTATTTAATTTATTTTTATATATCAAATTATATTTTTGATTAATTATAATATTGAAACTAAAAGGCATGGATTTTAATATTATACAAAAATTTTATATGATAAGAGTTTAGTGTAAAAACAAAAATTATAATAACATACTCTAATTAAATAATTAAATATATATATCATATTCAAATGGTTTAAAAGTATAATAATGGCATCACGAAATATCAATCAATTGGAGTTTTCATTAATATGATCATTTGACATTTCACAAACAATCATTTTGAAGACATACTTCAAAGTTGTATTCGAATGATATTATATCGTACTTAAAAATTTTCATTTTCATTTACATTTTTCAGGGTAAGCTCTTCATTACTAGTATAATTGTCAAATAACTTATTATTTTGTCCAACCATTTTAATAAAATTGTATTTTACAAAATAAGTAATAATAATGTAATTTTTCTTTTTTATATCATAATTAGGCATGTTTGAAAGTATAGGTAATTTTACTTTTAGACCCCTATAATATCTTCTAATGACTTTTCTCAACAAAGAATGGATGTATTTAAATAACTCCCGTATATCTTGACGTGTTCCTCTTTATTTATAATCTTGTAAATAATACCTCTCACATTGATAGGATAAAAAAAATTCAAATATATTAGTGTAGTTTGAGTCAACTAAATAAAAATTATTTAAATATAAAAGGAATATAATATTAATAAAAAGCTAATAATTTAATATATGATAGAGACATATGAAATTAATTAATCGAACTTGTTACTATTTTTTTGCAAAACTTGAGAATCATCTGTATTACACATCTAAACATTACTTATGTGAAATTGTTGGAATCCAATCGTGATCGAATCACGGGCGCAGCATAAAATAAAATTTTACGGATTCCAATCAGATATTGATAATTGTATAATTTGAATAAAAACAAGAACTGTATAGTAAGAATCATACCTTATTCGCGTAGTTGAAATCTTTGGACAACTTCTTCACCGTGTCAACCACAAGTTGTTCAATCATAGTCTCTAATAGTATCTACAAAAGCAATTTCTCAACCTTTTTAAGAGGAAGGACAAGAAGTGCAAGCCTCTTTGTTTGTTCTTCCTATTAACAAAAAAAAAGTCCTTAGGAATTATAATTATAATTTAAATCAAATTCTAATTAGAATTAATTTAATTTTAGTAAAAACCAAATATATCATATTTGATACCTAAAAATTCTCAAACTTTATAATTAAGTTTAACTTAATTAAATAGATTTTTCACAAATTGTTCTTTGATGTGTAACCCATTAGGTTCCTAATATATTGGCAATGATAACAAATTATAATTCTAATTCACAATTAGAATCTGATAAATTAAAATTTTTTTAATTTATCTTTAATTTTGCAATTAAATAATTTAAAATCATAAATCAAGATTGATGTCTAGCAACATGTAATGGCCACTTAAATATCAGGAATCTTAAAGTGGTTTAACTTAACATGTCCATGTATGGTTATGATGTATAGTTTAATCCTTTTGTCATCTAATATTTCAATTGGACAGAGTATGGATATAGTGTCTTCTCTTTTGTTACAATCATGTTCGTTTCTACTAATTAGTAATTGATTTATAATTGAAATTTGAAAATGTCTTTTTAAATGTCAATTCACTCTAGCCAGATAATTTCATAAATCACTACTAATCAAGAACAATAAAATATTCTCTCTAATTATTTTAAAATGATGAATCCTTTATTAACTTACTCAACTATCTTTATATAGTTCATATTGCATCCAAGTGCTACTAAATGAAATATCCTAAAACATTTTATAAGTAACATCAAAACACAGTAATTCCCACATCAAATACCTTGGTAATCTTTAAGTCTAAGGATTGATTATACAACCATCATTATGAGAAAATCCACAGATATATAAGTAATATTCCATTTGAGATTCTCATGGTCGGATTAGTTCAGTGACTTATTTTCGAATAATCACTCACACATTAGTTTAAGTATCTCTATACTTTAATTTATGAAATCAATTACTTTCTTTATAATAAACAAACATAATGTGTGCTAGCTTTATCGTTTCAACAATATCCCATCTTGATGAAACTGCAATTAGGAACATTTAGGAATAATACATAAATGTAAATTGAATCTCACAATTATGTTCTCATCATAATTTCAATTATATAATAATTATTCCAGGGATTTTATCTTCAACATTAAAATATCGAAAGTAATTAACTTAATACAAAAGATAAAGAATGCCTTTTTAATTAATAAATAAAATAATGTTATACATTAAATTGCATCCAAATGATTGGCAACAAGGGCATAAACTAACAATCTCCCATTTGCATTAAAGTCAATCACCTATGTATCTAATACCATATCCATCTATACATCGATCATGTCTCTTTTGAGACAAGGGCTTAGTGAGAGGATCTGCAAGATTCTCTTAAGTGGAACTCACTCCAATACTATATCTTTATGTTCCACTATCTCCCTGATCAAGTAAAACTTCCTGAGTACATGTTTGGATCATTGTTGAGACCTTAGTTCCTTTGCTTATGCAATAACACCGTTGTTGTCACTGTATAATACTATAGACTTGACAATGCTAGGAACTAGTCCAAGTTCAGTAATGAACTTCTTAAATCTGCAATGATTAGTTATTTGGAACTCTTCCAACTTATCACGCCACCATTTATTGTGAAGATGTAGCCTGACTGTGATCTACTATCATTAGGATCTGACTAGAAACTATCATCTAAATATCCTTGAACTCTCAATTCAGTTCCTCTATAGACCAAGAAAACATTTTTAGTTCTTTTCAATTACTTTAAGATGTTTTTCATAGTTATCCAATGACCCTCACCTGGATTGGCTTGAAACCTGCTCGTAATGCTTAGGACATATACTCTATGAGAGAGAAATCTCATGTGACATGGGCAAGAATCCCTTCTTGGAGTTCTCCATGCTAAACCTCTTAAGTACTTTGTCTATTTATATAGATTGGGATAACCCAAGCAATTGTTTTGATCTATCTCTATAGATTTTTATTCCTAGAATATAGGTTGCTTCTCTTATATCCTTTATGTAAAACTTCTTGGATAACCAAATCTTTATGGATTGAAGCATAGGTATGTCGTTTTTAATTAGCAATATGTCATCCATATATAATATTAAGAAAACAATTGCACTCCCACTAACCTTCTTATAGATATGTGGTTCATCCACATTTTTGATAAAATCAAACTCTTTGATTGTCTCATCAAAATAGATGTTCCAACTTCGTGACGCTTGCTTAAATCTATAAATGAACTTTTACAACTTGCATACTTGATTATGGATTCAAAAACTTCAATTTGTGTCATATACACATCCTCCTGCAAATTTCCATTGAGAAATGCAGTTTTGACATTCATCTTCCAGACGCCATAATCATGATATATAGCTATAGCCAATAAGATCCTTATGGACTTTAGCATAGCTACTGGTGAAAAGGTTTCATCAAAATCAATTCCTTATTTTTGTTTGTAACTTTTAACCACTAACCTTGCTTTGTACGTATGTCCATTAGCATCCATGTCATTTTTATCTTAAAAGCCTGTTTGCATCTAATAGGTACAACATCATAAGGTGCAATTACCAAAGTCCATATTTGGTTATTGTACATGGATTCCATTTCAGATCTCATAGCTTTATGTCATTTTAAAGAATCAATGTCAGAAATTGCTTCTTGAAAATTAGTATGCTCATTATGTTTGAGAGATACATTATCCTTACCCTGTTTAGTATGTAGATCTAATCTAATGGGAGGATGACGTATCCTACTAGTGCATCATAGACTATCTGTCTCTTGAACTCTCGGTTGTACATCATATGTATCAAGTCAACTTGAGGTTCTTATTCTATCCTGATGTGAATTTATGGCTTTTGAACTTCTTTATGTTTTACCTTACTCCCACTACTTTCTTTAAAAATAATTTTTCTTTAAAAATAAATTTTCTTTCTAAGAATGTAGCATGTCTTAAGACAAACACTTTTTGCTCAACAGGATGGTAAAATTGATATCTGAAACTCTCTTTTGGGTACCACACAAAATTGAATTTCTCTGATTTAGCTTGAAGCTTATCAGATATAGCATGCTTCACATAAGCATCACATCCCTATATCTTTAAGTGTGACAATCTAAGTCTTCTACCAGTCCATATCTCATATGGTGTTTTGTCAATCGATTTGGACAGAACTCTATTTAGAAGGTAAATAGCAATTTCAATGGCATATCCCTAAAAAGAAATAGGAAGGAATGCATGACTCATTATGGAACTTATCCTATCTAATAGTGTATGATTTCTCCTCTCAGAAACTCTATTATGTATGGAGTTGTAGAAGGAGTCCATTGTGAGAGAATATGATTCTCTATCAAGTAACCAAGAAACTCGTGATCTAAGTATTCACCACTTCGATCTGATCTAAGTTTCTTAATACTTTTACTAGTTTGTTTCTCAACCTCAAGTCTAACTTCCTTGAACTTTTCAAAAGATTCAAACTTTTGTTTCATTAAGTACAAATAACTATATCTAAAATGATCATCTGTGATCGTAATGAAATACCAGTATCCACCTCGAGCACTAGTGGACATAGTTCCATATACATATGAATGTATTAATTCTAGTAACTTACTAGCACGTTATCCCTTTCCTCTAAAGGTTAGTTTTGTCATCTTTCCTAATAAACAAGATTCACAAGTTTTATATGATTTACAATCAAAAGGATCTAAATATCCTTCTTTATGTAACTTTGTGATTATAGTTTTATTGATATGAACTAACTTATAATGTCATAAATAAGATAAATTCTGGTCATCGTGAATTTGGATGAATTTCTTTTCATTTTCAGTAATTCATGTATGTTAAGAATCGACCTTTCGAGATCTGATTCATATAAACTATTTGTAAGTAATTCAGATCCATAATACACATCATCTTTATAAAAAAACAATTGTTATTCTTAATAATAAAAACAAATCCATTCAAGTCCAAATAAGTCATAGAAATAATATTTCTTGTAATAACAGGAACATAATAACAATTATTAAGTTCTAATATAAGGCCAGAAAGCAAATCTAAACTGTAAGTTCTTACTAGTAACTCAACAACTCTTGCTTCGTTGCCAACTCGCAGGTCAACTTTGCCTTTCCTTAACGATTTACTCCATGTTAAAATCTATATATTGTTACATATTTGAGAACCACATCCAGTATCTAATACCCAAGTATGTGATACAGGAATAGAAAGATTGATCTCAATCATAAACGTACCTTAAGAGACAGCATCCTTAAACTTCTTATCTTTCAGGAAAGTAAAATAAGATGGGCAGTTCCTCTTCCAGTTTTCTGTTGACTTTGTAGTGAAAAAATGTACCTTTGTCATTGCTCTTCTTCTTGACAACTCTTTTGGGCTTTACTATACTAGTATAAGCCTTATGTTTCTTATTCTTATTCTTTTTAGAGCCCTTTTTCTTGCTCTTAGAAGAATTCACAACAAGTACAGAACTGGGTAATGTCTTACGGCACCCTTTCGCAGTGTTAAGCATATTCAACAGTTCGAGCAATGTCATTTCCTTCTGGTTCATATGAAAGTTCATGATGAACTGTGAAAAGCTCGAACTTAGAGACTGTAACACTAGATCAATGCTTAACTCATGGTCCATGACAAAACCTAATTGGGATAAATTTTCAATATACTTATTCATCTTCAGCATATGTAGGTTCACTGGAGATCCTTTTGCCATCTTGCACTGAAATAGTGTCTTGGAGAATTAATACCTCTCCACCTACTATGTGCACCAAATAACTCCTTAAGATGCAAAATCATAGTAGGTGCATTCATATTCTCATGCTGCCTTTGCAGCTCAGGATACCTGCTTGCCAACATCAGACATATGCTTGCTCAACATTATCAACATATTCTCTCCCAAACTTGATTAGCCACATATGAACTAGGCTCTTGTGGTGCAGGAGTGTTAAGAACATACAATTTCATTTCTTGCCTGAGAACTATTCTAAGGTTTCTAAACCAGTTCACAAAGTTAGGTCAAGTTAGCTTATTAGCATCCATGATGCTCCTCAATGTCAGGTTGGTACTCATCTTCTAATTCGATAACCGAAAAAACATAAAAGGGAGCTAGTATTAGTTTATATCCAAAATCAAATAAAATTAGGATTTTAAAATATTTGATTACTCCTACTATTTTATTCAAAATAATAGTCCTCACCATTAAATAGAGAAATTATCAAATAAATTCCTAGTAGGCTAGGATCTCATTTAAAATTAATTGATCTTGAGTTTGCTTAACAAACCAACTAAATATAAATTAGATAGACAACATCTTTATCAATCACATCATATGTAACTCCTAGAACTATTAGATGACAACTTTTCCCAAAATATATCATATATATTATTCGTACCCCTACCTTTAAATTCATATAATCACAAGTTTGCTTATCTAAATCATCCAAATTTAGTTAAGTAGGACCCATTAATTTAAGATAAAACTTATCCGGGTTAAGGTGGCCTTGAATTTAGTCAACAAGACAAACAATAAACGTAATTTTGGTTTTATTTTTAAATAATAGAAGGAAACTATCACATTCCTAATGTGTATTTAATATTTAATTGCGAGATTTAAAATATTAGAACTTTTTGGTCTTATCATAATAATATAATCTTATTATATTTATAATTTCAAACATAATTTAATTATGAAAGAAATTATTTAAAACTTTTACTTGATTCTAATTATTGATTTGATAAAAATTTAATTTAATAATTCAACTCTTGAAAAATTAAACTAAATTACAAAAATATTTCCAATAAAATTATCCTTGAAAACAAATTTCAAAAAATTATGAAAATAATTTTTCAATATTATGAGGAATATTAACTAATTTACTCTCCATTAACAAAATTTAATAGAAATTAAGATTTTAAACACGTTAAAAACAAAAAACAAAGGAAAACAGGTTATCTGGCATATGCCGGAAGCCTTTATCGCGCTGCTATGAGGGCGCCCATCAACTTCTCTTCATCTGGTTCTTAGGTGAACAGTGGGCGCCCATCATTCTCGTTCTCCATAAATGTGGAGTGTCAAACTCTTCCTCTTCTTCATTGCTCCAACACCTCAAATGATGTAACATACACTACTTTCCAACTCCTCATCGCTCCAAGTTCTAGGTTTCAAACCGTCAGTTTTCCACCTCCACGCCGCTGCATCCTGCCATAGTCTGCGTTGTCCACGCCGCTATTGTTTCCGCTATTCTTTGGGCATTAATCGCCCCACCGACATCATTTGTTAGCATCGCCGGTGATGTCATCTCTCACTGGCGTCGCTAGTCACATGTCGCTAATGGCGTTGCGAGCGACCCACTGGTTTCGCCAGTCGTACCTGACGTCGACAGCGACGTCAATCGACACCAACTAGCGGTAGTTCACTACTGGTTTCAATATGTTAACCCTTGAAATACAAGCAGTAAATGCGAAATAAGCAGAAAACGCAGGCAAAAAATCGCAGGGGAAAAATTTTTCAGATCCAAAATCAAGCATAGTTTCGCATAAACCACATAGCCAATAAACACATATTTATGGAGCAAACGCAAGGCAACAAAAATGCATAGGAATAATTTCCAAACAAATCTTGTATAATCTATAATATATACATGGATAAGAAAAATTGTCCAGATGCAGTATGCAAATAGATTTGTTTTAGAATGCATATGTGGGCATCAGATGCAATCTCAAAAACGTAAACATAATTAGTGACGGCAGGACATAGGCAACGAACAATTCCAGATGCAAAACAAGCATATGTATTATTCACGCTTTAATTGTTGAAACAATATCCATGAATAAACAGAACAAATATCAGAATAATACAGGAATAATCATAGAGAACAGACAAAAACAATGGCATAAAACCTTAATTTTTATCAAAATAAAAAACAATCAAACACCTAATACAAATTAAATAATTAACAGAGGCTCTGATACTACTGTTGAAATCTAACCGTGATTGAATCATGTGTACAACATAAAACAAAATTTTACGGATTCTAATCGGATGTCGATAATTGTATAATTTGAATAAAAACATGAATTGTAAAGTATAAATCATACTTGAATCGCGCTTCCAATTGAAATCTTTGCATAAATTCTTCACCGTCTCAACCACGAGATGTTCAATCGCCTAGCCTCTAACGGTATCTACAAAAGCATTTTCTCAACCTTTTGAGAGGAAGAACAAGAAGTGCAAGCCTCTTTGTTTGTTCTTCCTATTAATAGGAAAATCCTTGGGAATTTTAATTCTATTAAAATTAAATTCTTTAATTATAATTAAAATCTTATTCTAATTATAATTAATTTAATTTTAATAAAAATCAAATATTTCATATTTGATCGCTAAAGTTTCTCAAACTTTATAATTAAGTCCAACTTAATTAAATAGATTTTTCTTTTACAAATTACTCTTTGATGTGTGACCCATTAAGTTTCTAATATATTGACAATGATTATAAATTATAATCCTAATTCAAAATTACAATAAGATAAATTAAAAATCATTTTAATTTATCTTTAATTCTTCAATTAAATAATTTATAATAATAAATCAAGATTGATGTCTAGCAACATGTTATGACTACCTAAATATCACAAATGCCAAAGTGGTTTGATTTAACCTATCTATGTATGATTATGATGCATAATTTAGTCCTTTTGTCATTCAACATTCCAATTTCACAGAGTATGGATATAGTATCTACTCTTTTTTTCCAATCATTTTCATTCCTACTAATTAGTAATTGATTTATAATTGAACTTTGAAAATGTCTTTTCAAATGTCAATTCATTCTGGCCAAAGAAGTCCATAAATCACTACTAATCAAGAACAGTAGAATATTCTCTCTAATTACTTTAGAGTGATGGATCCTTTATTGAATTATTAAATTATCTCCATACAGTTTGTACTGCATCTAAGTACTACAGAATGAATTATCCTAAGATAGTTCATAAATAACATCAAAACACAATAATCCCTACACGAGATACCTAGGTAATCTCAAGTTTAAGGATCAATTATACAACCATTATTATGAGAAAATTCACAGACACATAAGTAATATTCCATTTGGGATTCTCATAGTTGATTAGTTCAGTGACTTATTTTCTAATAATGACCCATACATTAGTTTAAGTATCTCCATATTTTAATTTGTTAGATCAATTACTTTCTTCATAGAAAAAAACATAATGTGTGTTAGTTTTACCGTTTCAACAATATCATATTTTGATGAAATTGCAACTAGGAACATTTAGGAATAATGTAAATATAAATTAAATCTCACAATTATGATCTCATTGTAATTTCAATTATGCAGTAATTATTTCAGGAATTTTATCTTCAATATTAAACTATCAAAAGTAATTAACTTAATACAAAAGATAAAGAATGCCTTTTCATTAATAAATAATAATGTCATACATCAAATTGCATCCAAATGATTGGTTGCAAGGCAATAAACTAATAGAAACATGTGTCAGATGAGGAACAACATATAATATTTTGGGTCAGAACAATTGTTTTATAGTTATATGGTTTTTTTTATTGGTTAGAACATGTGCATCAATATTTAAATGGTCTATTGCTCTTATCTTACAAAATAAAATTATATTATTAATATATATATATATATATACACACATAGGCACACAGACACATAAACACACACACACACACACACACATGAAAAATGAAACGTATTTTGAACTATGATGAATTTAAGGAGGAGTATCATGAAGAATGATGGAGTAATGACTCTTTTACTAAATGTTTAACTATATATAAGACCTTGCAAACATATTTTGAAATTGTTAAAGTCAAATGTTGAAAGCTTTCTACATTGAGTCTAGTTATTTTATTATATCCTATTGTTATCGAGAAAATTATAACTTGCTCCTCCATAATCAAATAACTAGCTAGGTTTGGGCCTCCTAAACTTTTTAACTTATCATATAACTTTGAAAGGATTGTCTTGCTCATTCTTAACTTCTTATAAATGCTTGTATGATTCTAATTCAAAAATTATAGTATCCAACTATAACTTGATAAAGCAAAAGTTTTTACTTTAGTACGTGTGTAAATAAATATATTTGTATTCTTCCACATCTCAAAACTTCTAATATCCAACTATAACTTGATATAGAAAATTTTTTTACTTTAGTATGTGTGTAAATAAATATATTTGCATTCTTCCACATCCAGAGAAGTTAAAATTGTCTTAATCATTTTATCATATGAATTTTATTCAAAATCTAATAAGGAGGACATGTATATACAATACCAATAATTAATAATTAATAAAGACATTAAAATATAAATATAAAAAATATTATCAAATATCAAAATACATAATATAATTTTAAGAAGTTCATATCAATATTGAATCAAAAGGCTTATGTAAAACATACACTAAAGATGATCAAACCATGGAACATTTCTTAATATAAAATATCTAAAACAATAATAATTCAATATTTAGGAATATAAAAATATGACTAAACATATAGAATCTAGTTCGTCTTTCCTACAATTAGCCTGTCTGTAAAAATCTTCCTATAAAGTAGAGAATCAGGTAAAAGTCTTCAATGCTTTTCTATAATGTATACCTAATCATGTAAAGACTTTAAACATTAACTCATTAGTGTATTAATCTCTTGATTAATTAATAAAATTTCAAAACCGTTACCTCTAATGGACAATGTTACTGCTATTTTTTCTAAAGTAAATCAATTTTGTTTTTGATTGTTTACTAATTATAACCAAGCATTTTCTAAAACGCTAAAGTATGTCCTTTTTAGGAGGGTGGTTTTTTTTTTCTTAAAATGAGAACTTGCAATTGGATTTATTTTTCATTTAAGTAATACACTTTATCAAATTCAATTCTATATTCCTCTTTTACACTGTTTAATAAAGATTTAATTGATGTATATGCATGCAAATGAGTTACAATAGTATATATAAAAATAACACGGATATGAAAATTCTTTGCATCTTTTTTTCTTAAATATTTGAGTCATTTTATGTACCTACAATGATGAAAAGTGTAAATCAAAAACTTACAATAACATATTAATAGAAATTTAATATTTGATCTTATTTGATTGCCTTAAAATTCATATATAGTATTAACTTCATCGATCGAGGAATTATAACTGACTTTAATTTCTTTAAATAAAATTTTGAATTTCTTTGACGTATCCCTCAATACATTGTATTTGTTGTTCAATTAAATATCACCGTTCTCTTTATTGAATTTTATTTTAAAATATATTTTGATATTCTTTTAGTTAGATTTAAAGAAAGTAGTAATTGCTTGATTTTTCTTCTTTATTTATTCAACTATTGATGAGATTAAATACATCTCTATTACATTATTCCATATTCCATTGTTTCGTTTATTTAAAGAAATCAATTGAATCATTCATACTGTCCAAATCCTCCAACACTAAAAATGTAAATTAACGTGAGTAACAAGAATAAGAGAAATGTCTCATGCATTATTTATAAAACTAAAAAAATGACAATAAACTTGAATTTTATATAAGTTCAATTTCTCATTACAAATTCACTAAAATGTTTTCTTTAGAAAATATTTTTAGGGTCTGTATATGGTGGAGGCTTTTGATTCTTTAACATATTTAATGGCCTATGGAAAAAAACCAAATTGAAAGTAATAATTATATTAATATCACCACCAGATTATAAATAATAACTATAATTACAAAATTCTAATTACTTAAACTAAGACCTTTAATAATTAATAATCTATGTTATTTAAACAACTATAAATTATGGTGTAATTAATATTAGGTGATAACAACTATGCTTATAACAAATTATAGAATTAAGAGTAATAATAAGAGGTTTAGGTTAAAGAAGGACACTTGTAGCACCCCCTTATTGTAGGGTACGCACTGGGACGCCCGCAGGTCATTCCGGGACATATCCTATGATGAGGGTGAGCTACTTGCGATCACTACATTCACCACATGACATCACATTAATTTTAACAATAAAGCTGTAATAGAAAACCACAATATTTTTAAAATCAACTTCTTCCTCATTTCATTTCATCAAAATCAAAGGTTTGTACATTTATCATCTTGTACCGTCTGTACATACATCCAATACCCTAGTACAAAATGCTATATGAAAGAGGAAAAAGTAGCAAATCTATCTATGTCATCCCAAAAGTCCCAGTTGACCGACCTGTGAGCCATGACTTCTCTCGCCAACACAATCTACACGACTGGAAAAGTCTCTCTGAAGCTAGGAGTCTACTCTCGGTTCTGAAAAGTCAACATTGCAATTTCGATGAGTTTTGCGAAC
>JANIIA010000191.1:16459136-16469324 GCA_027478495.1 Erythroxylum alaternifolium | reverse complement strand
GTTAAGTGATGTGTTTAGTGATGTGACACGCCACCCTCGCGGGGCACGAATTCGGATATCACGGTCGATATCGGGTTTGGGTTCGGTGGGAGTGGGGTGTTACACTTGTTCTCCTTCTTTCACCATATTTCTTTGTATACTGTCTTGGCGCTTCGCTCTTCTCAACTCTTGTTCATGCCTTGTGATATCTAATAACTCTTCGTCACTAAATTCAGTAGACTTTCATATGCTTTTTGTGTTCATGCACCTGCAAATACACAAGGAAAAGTATCAAACACTCTTAAATTAAAGTTACCCAAACTAAACAACATACTAACCAAACAGTCCCTGACATCGGTGTCAAAAACTTGTTGATTGCAAACCCAATTCACTAGTTTTATGCTCAAAATTGCAAGTATATAGGGTGTAACTTGTAGTAAAGAATAGATATCAATCCCTTAAAGATTATGTTTAGAAGCTACTTAATTTAGGTTGATTCATTTGAGAACCAATTTTAATGAATATAAATTGAAAAATTAAACTAAATCAAACAACTAACAATGAACAAATGATGCAAAAACTTATAATTTAAGATTTAACAACTAGAGGTCACTTTTTTCCTATCTTATCTCCCTCCTACCTTGTTAATTGGATTATGCCTCACCTAAGATATCCTGATGTATTAACTACATTCTCTCAAGGTGTAATTAATTGTCCCTAGGTATAATTAATTGTCCCTAGCTAAATTAAATGGAAATGATTAAGCAATCTCTCAATCTATAGAATCTGTCCACCAATTCAACTAGTTATGAAGTTACCTATGGGTAATTAACTAATTAGCTAAGATCTCTCTATAACTAAACAATTAACTTGATGAATGTATGTCTATAGAGTGCCAATTCTCATTTTACATCCCTACATAATGTACCCAACTCAATTTCTCAATATATTACGAGGTATAAACTCAACATTCATCAAAAGCATCATTCACTCAAATCAACAAAGAAGGATTTCAAACATTATCTCTACAAATAACTCAACCACTCATATTGTCATTAGCATCCCCAAAAACTAGAAAATCTATAATAAAAATCATAAAAGAGAAAAAAACTAAATAAACACTAGATGAAGCAAGCTCCTTCTTTTCTTTGCCCAAATATGGAAAATCTAGAGTTGGTGTGCTCTTTGCCCAATTTGGAATGGAAATCTTGATTCTATACCTCTCTCTGAACTCTAAATCTATTTTTTAACTCAAGGAGGCAAGTTCTCATGACTTGCTTTCTGCCTTTTTACCCTTATATAGTTACAAGAACCTAAGAATAAGTGAAACCCGCATGTCTCTTCAGGTTAGGGATCCTACGATTGTGGGAATTAGCATGAATCCCATGATCATAGGTTCTTGTCTTACAATTCCTCCACTTCTCTTCTCCTCTCTTGGTCCCTAGCTCAATCACAAAGGTGGCCACTGTCCATTCCTACATCAAAATGATCATTTCATACCCTAAATTAACATGAAACATAAAATAATAACTATGAAGATCAAACTAAATAAAAACATACAAAATAAGTCCTAAAACACAACAATAATAACCTATTATGCAAGAAACACATTCCAAATACTTAAAAAAATACACACTATTGCACAACTATCACTGCCTCCACCATAACCTTCTAAGGGAGTTCCTTTTGCAAAACTTCTACATTGGTGTGAATCAGAGCATAAGGTGAACCATTCTTTGATAAGGAAACTATTAATCTAGCTTATGACCTTTTGGAAGAGTTAGCGAGCAACAGCTGGATGTGGTCAAATGAAAGGAGTAGACAAGGTTTAAGGGTAAAATGGGATGATTCCAATTGACTTGATGATAGCCTTACAAGCACTGATTACCGCCCTCACTAAGCAGTTGAGCAACATGTAAGGAGCTTCTTCATCCACAATCAAAGCCATGCAATTACAATGTGAGTTATATAGGCAGGGCAACCATGGCACTACAGAATGCTTCTTACTAGGAGTTAGTGGTACAGAACAAGTAAATTACTTAGGCCAGCCACAAAGAGGTAACAATCCATACTTTAACACTTACAATCCTATGTGGAAAAATCACCCAAAATTTCCATATAATACTAACAATGTAGGTGGCTAGGTGAGAGCACAAGGACCTCCTAGATTTCAACAAGACTAACATAGGACTTTGGAGAGAAAAATGGACAAGTTAATGGATGTATTAGGTTCAAAATTCTCAAACCAAAAGGAAGGTCAAAAAAGACAAGAAGAGAGTCAGAAGAGAATGGAGGCAAAGTTTAACCAGATTGCAAAGAACCACGCTTCATCCATCCACAACTTGGAGGTAAAAGTAGGTCAAATTGCGAATGCTTTATCTTCTAGGAATGCAGGAAACTTACTAGGCAACATTGAGGCTAATCCAAAGGCATAGGTTAAGGCGATCACACTTAGGAGTGGTAAGCAATTGGAGGAGTCAAGTGAGCAAAAGGATAGGCAGAGAAAGGTAAAGGAAAAGAGACAAAAGAAGAGAAGGTAGAAGATAAAGAAGAAGAAAAGCCATATGTGCCACCACCACCTTACAAGACTAAGATTCCATATTGGTAGAGGGTGAGACAACATTAAGTAGACACTCAATTCTCCAAATTCTTAGAGAAGTTAAAGAAGCTTCAGATTAATTTATCTTTGGTAGAGGCATTGGAGTATATGCCCAAGTATGCCAAGTTTCTGAAGGACATACTAACGTACAAACACATTCAGAAGGACAATTAGATAGTGACCTTGACAGAGAACTGTAGTGTAATAATGGACTCTTTGAGCCCTTTTGTAATTGTTTGTACTTGAAGATACTACTGTATATTAATATATACATGGTTGTATATGAGTTCAAAATTTTATTTGAATCCTTTCAATATATATGTCAGTGATATATAATGTTATATGCCCTTACATGAACTTAGAGTTCATTGGTATACGAAATCTTGGAGACTTCTAACATATAAGCTCTAAGTGTGTAAAACTGAGTCCATTAGATAGATATGGCCATGGTGGCCGATATAATGTGTTCTAATGCCTCAGAGGTGAATAGACATGATTTATAGACTTATTGGACACTTAGAAATCTTAATTGGAAAAGTTGATGTCCATAAGGGATTTAAAAGTAATTTTTTCAATTCTTGGGGACAAATATGTAATTTTATAAAGTTAAGGGGCTTAATTATAATTTTCAAAAGTTCAGGGACCAAAATGAAAAAAAAATTCAGTCATTCTCAAAATTTTGGCTTAATTACAAATTTAGGAGAAGTTTGAAGGGTATAATGGTAATTTCACATAAGCTAAGGGAAAAAGGTAAATTCACTATGTTTGTTCAAAGAAGAGTCAATATTCTAGACCCTTCTTCCTTGTGTGCGGCCGTGCACCCCACCATTTAGCATTAAAACACTTTGTTTTAATTAAAAGAAACTATAAGAAAGGAGAAGAGAGGAGAAGAAAGGAGAAGAGAGGAGAAGAAGAACACTTTCGACCATTACCCAATTTCCGCCATTTTTCTATTCTCCAAACCAAACCAAGGTATTCTAAGTTAATTTAGGATCAAAGAACTCAAATCTATCATTAGATTTGAAAATTTCTCAAAGGACTTATAGATATCACCAAAGGAAAGTTTAGGTAAATTTTGTCTTATCTCTCTCTACATTATGATTTTGAGTTTGTTATTAAGACGTGTTGTTCTCCACACTTGAATATACATGAAATATGATTTATACAAATGAAATGAGTTATGGAGAAGTCTCCTTAAGTCAAAACTGAGATACCTTGACTTTGGTGAAAGTTTGTAAAATTTTGAATATCTTTTGAAATTGATGGTTTAAACGAAGGGAATTGGATTTAATGGAGTGGTGAAATGTGTTGTTGTTTAGAAGTTCTTATTATATAACAATGTAAGAGCATGAATTACTATGATAAAGTCTTGAAAATATGCCTTGGAAAATGCAAAGAAAATATGTGCGAATAATAAGGGAAGTAATCATATGAGAAGCTTAATGGCCGAGTCTTAAAGCTAAAAAATAGTGATATTATGTTTTATACACTTATGTGATGATGTATAAATATGATATACATGTTTGAGTAGTAATTACATTGCATATTGTATGTATAAAGGCTTAGCGCCTATGGATTAAGGAGCTCATACCGAGGATTGTTGAAGTCAAGGGAGTGCACACCTTCTTTTGAGGTGAGTTAGGGAAAACATATCTCTCAAATGGGGCAAAACCCAAGACATACATAATGACTTGTATGTGAATTTTGATCCTAGGTAATGTATAATAGAATTGAATCTCAAATAGATGCTAGTGCACCTATATATTTAATTAACAACATTGATTTGAATAACTTTGCACTTGGAGTGTAAAAGATGACTTTTTCTGCATAAAATAATTTTTTGGAACTTACATATGCATAACCGAGTCATGTACGCTGCGTGTATGTGTTCTCTTTTGGCTTAGAGCCATGGCAAGGATCCATTTTATCTATTGGACCAATAAATAAAAGCATGGTATATTACTTGATTTTACTGTTAAATATTTGTATATAATTCTTTTGTGATTGGTGAGGTAACAATTGGCCATTCGTGTGCTAGGCATAACAGATTAAGTGACCCTGGTACCCTTTAATGTTGTTACATAAAAGTCAAATCCTTATAATGACACCTTTCTATAGGACTTGTGGGTGATTGAACACCTAGAGGTCTAGTCATTATCTGGGTCATCACCTAGAGTCATGACGCTATTGTCGACTGTAGTCTGGACTCACCGTAGATGTGAGTCGAACAAGAACCAGGAATCAGTGGGTGTGCACACTAGTTTGGACAACTAGTTATGACACACATATCTATTTTGGTTTACTCTGAGATTTGGATTACTGACAAGATTTGATTTTACATGTGATGCTTTCCTGCTCTTGTGTACTAGAACTAGAACCTATGTTCACTGAATGAGTGATTAATAGGCTAGGCCTATCTGGTTCATAACCAGTATGGGATGATTCTTACACTAGGCCTATGTGTTTCTATGTCATGTATGTTCACTTCATAAGTGGTTATATGCAAGTTAGATTCGTAAAAACATCCTTAGGTTATTTAGATCATTTTGGTGTGTACCAGGATCTATTTGCAATATGTGTTTTTCCTACTCACTGAGTATATAGTGTACTCACCTCCTCCACTTTCCAACCATGTAGGTTAAATTTGGTGAGCTTGAAGCTCTGAGTCACTCGTGCAGTCTTTTGACATTTTCGAGGCATTACTGCACATAAGTAGCCTCTGTTTTATCCTTCTACTATATAATGGCCCATGATTATATTGATATACTTTATAATTTTGTAAATTAACGCTTTACTGTCTTATGATTTGTAAATGACCTTATGTATGAACCTTTTGTATTATCGTCAAGACTACTCTTGAGTGGACTTAAAAGTCAAGAAGTTACAGTAGAGTTTTAAAGTGAATATAAAAATGCGTTTAAAAATGATTTATAGGTGTCTTAATGGAATTTTGGGATTTTCAAAATACAACTGTTGTGCTGTCTAAATGTTTTTAAAGATATTCAGTTAGCCTTGCATAGCCGGGTTAAGGGTACCACGAGTATCCTTAGCCCAGGTATGCGGTGGTTATCATGTGCTCGATGTGGTTCCAATTCATAATAATTAAATTGATATCAGAGCCAAGATTTTATGTTTTCAAACGTGTTATTACTATTTTCAAAAGTTTCACGAGCCTTAGGAGTTGATTCTAGGTGTTGACAGTCTTTGGTCGAGAAATTGAGTCTCGGATCATTAAGTTGACGTCCTTAATAGTAACATCATTCCGACCTCAGTGAGAATATTTGTTGACATTCCTTAGGGTATAAGGGACATCGAATAAGCTAGGCTTAGTCTGATCTATTTTATTAAATATCATCTTTTTTTCTTTGATTTTATAATGATAACATGGTTGGATGAGGAAGGGGAAGTCATCGCAAGGTTAGGCCTTTGCGGTCCGAGCCAGAGGACCATAGCATTGAAGCAGTTGCAAAACTTGTAGTTGCTAGCTCTTCTGCTCGTCGGTAGCCTCATATTGAAGCACCATCGGAGGTAGCGCAGCTAGGTTTACCACCAGTACCGAGCGAGGCTCTATAATAAGTGATGACATGGTAGGCACAGGGCACTACGCAGCAGCAGCCTGAGGCTGGAATGCCATTAATGCCACCACAGATACCTCCACCTCAATAGTCAGTAGTGGTACCTAGTCCTGCGCCAGAGCAACATCCGATGTTTAAAATCTTGAGGTATATTAAGGAAACAAGGAACCTCAGGTGTGGTATATTTGATGGACAAGGTGATGTTACTAAGGCCAAACTTGGATAAGATGGACCACAGATACATTCCACTGAAGTAAATCATATGTTAATATAGAAATTAAGTATAAGAGATGAAATACACAAGAAGGGGGGTTGAATTGTGTATTCTTTTTCAAATACTAAAACTTTAATTTTTCTTGATAAGAACTTCTCTAACTTGTTAAAAGAATATCACTAACAAAAATTTTATGAATTAAAGCGCAAATAACTTCTATGTACTTGTTTAAGAACAAAATAGAATAAGATGAGAGATAAAGAGTAGACACAGCGATTTTATACTGGTTCACCCCAAACCGTGGGCTACGTCCAGTCCTCATATTCCTTTTGAGTATTCACTTTATTTCAACAAATGTACAAGTATTCTTTCATTCTTCTCGAGCCTCTTCAGGTCTCGTACACCAAGTATTCTTTTTCAGCTATCTTAGCCTCTTCAGGCTTTCAGCCTTTTCTTTCTCTCACCAGAAAGATATCGTGAGCTATTGTTATAGTAGTTTAGCTCTACAGTGTCGCACTACAGAATTTTTGAGTATACACTTGAACACTCAAAAGTTGTAGAATCAAAGATCTCGCTTAAAAAAATTATTTAGTCTTCGACTACGACAAATATTTATAGTCTAAGTCTTTAACTGCTTCTTTGAATCTTGATAACTACTTCTTGAGTCTTGATAACCGCTTCTTGATTCTTGAAAACCACTATTTAGTTGAGTTCTGTAACTAACTCTAACTAACTAACTGCTCGACGTACTCGTGTACCTTCTGCTTTGTATCGTCTGCGTTTTCTTCTGTGTCTTTACTTTTTCTGTGTCTCTACTTCTTCTGTGTTTTGCTTCTTCTGTCTTTTACTTCCTCTGTGTTTTGCTTCTTCTGTCTTCTACTTCGTCTGTGTTTTCTTCTTCTGTGTTTCATTTCTTTTGTCTTTCACTTCTTCTGCGTTTCACTTCGTCTGTGTTTTGTACTTCTTATGTATCTCTACTTCTTCTGTGTTTCGCTTCTTCTGTGTTTTGCTTCTTCTGCACACTTAACACACCCATCAAACTAGTTCATTTATTTCCATCATTATTATTATTTGATTGTCATCAAAATTAATTATCGTAAAATCCTCCTGACTTAACATTTTACGCATTTTGTCATGAAAGAAATAGGATATTTCAATGGATAAGTATGAGCTAACAACTAAGATCATTTGTTGAATAATGGAAATAGTACCAGTAAATAAAGCATATATGGGAGCAAGTGCATAATAAAGCTTAATTAGAAGTTAAGACTTTAAAATGCTATGGTCTTTAGTCTTATTGTGATTTTATTAGCCTCTATTGGATTTACATTCCTACTATCTATCCCTCCACAAAAGGTTTCTTGTATTATTTTGGTTTGAACATTATGATGATGTATAAGATTCAAGCTTAAGTTAATATTCTTTCAATTTTCTAAAAACATCTCTCTTAAATCCATTTATGACAACTTTATAATCATCCTATATGAAGTATATATACCAAATATATATCCAAAAAAAGCCACACACACACTTTATTTCCACCTATAAATTTTGTTATCCTATCATCAAATATGAAATAACTGAAATAATAAAAAACAGAAATTTCTCCTTTTAATTGAAATCATACGATAAACACATAATTTTGATATGACATGAAAGATCTATGTTAATAACACTTGAAATCCTTGAAACAAGATATATGAATCATATTCTTTATGACAAAAAATAAAGGAAGAGAAAGTAGGAAACAAGAGCATATTGTTCGTAAGCATTTGCAGATTTTTAGTGACAAAGACCAAGTCTATTTCCATTCACGAAGATCAGATTTTTTTTAAAAAAAATACAATTACAAATCTAAAAAGCAGTTTGGGTTTAAGATAAGTAGAAAGTAAGCAACTTAGAGTTGGAGGGTTGAGATCGTATGATAAGAAGAGAAAAATGTTTCATGTGTCAGTATTACAAGTTAATACCCCAAACTAGTTAACAAGATGGAGATTTCTAGCAAAGAGTATTGTATGATCAATAACAGGAAATATCACTACATAAAATATTAAATTTCCGCACCAACACCTAAGAGAAAAATGATTAAGCCTCACTTACACCCTCAGTAATAATTAGAAAAAGAGTAAAAAATATATAAATTGCAGTCTAAAAATATGGATAGAGATAAAACATAAGTGGCGCACCTTGCTGTATGGTCGAATCCATTCGGGAGCCAACTGAAATGTCATGCCTAGTAGTCAGAGGTTGTTACACAAATTACTTTATTCCCATCTTATCTTCTATCAAATCTCGTAGTAGGAGTGTAATTTAGAAGAATGCCTTAAAAATCCAGTGAAAAGAACCATCCCGTATAAACATAGAACTAACTAGAAAAGTGAGCCTAGTCACAGATTGGATTTGAACTAATATATCAGACCTGACTTTCTTTTAGCAGATGGTGAGTGAGTCCGTCACCCTCCTTATTATAGTGAGAATGCCACGAGCTCATCTATACATAAAGAGCTTGACGTCTTATTTTATTATTTATAAACTAAAAAAATAATATAATTAAGAATTCGTTGGATTTAATACGAGAGAAAATCATAATACTTACGTCATTTCACAAACTACAGAGAAGTGGTCACTTTTTCATTTTCCGAAATGCTTTCTTTTGAAAATCAGATCATACACATGAAACTACTTTTGTGGGCTATTCAAAATACGTATTCAAAGGTCTTTCTTTACTTGTTCTTAGTTCAAATTCTTTGTTCCATTTGTTCTGATATATCCTTATTTTATTAAATCTTATTCGTATATTTGTGTGAAGTCTACATAAATATATGAATGAGATTTAATAAAACATGACAAAAATATCATAAGTGTTACAGAAGATCTGATCTCGACCCTTCTTACTCCCATAATTAAATATGTAAACTTGAGCCATTGTGTAAAATTGACTGTATTTATTCCTTTAAAAATGAATTTTTGGTTCCTCATAGAATAAAAACATTTTTCGGGAGTTGAAAGCAACAACAGAATTCACTCTTCCTCCTATAAAACAACGAAATTTGAAGATAAAAGTCACATAGCAATCTTGGCTATACGTCCAAACAATAAAAGTAAAAGAAACGAGACATAACGTATTAGAGTTTTCATAAATATTTTTAATATTGCAACCTACTAGAGTACTAATTTGTCAAAAATCAAGCTTACATAGCATGTCACATCAACGCTGTTAAACCGAGGAGTTAACAGTGAGGTAGTCTTGTAACAAATTGAAAGTGTAGGCATTTGATTGCCAAGATTGAAATGTATGACTGGTACTGTAAAATGAGACCAAGTTTAGAATTTTAAATTTAATTTACCCTCTATTTATTATCAATAATACAAATGTAACTATATTAAAATTAGTAACTAAACATGTTTTTATTTTTATTTCAAAAAACATAAAATAAGATCAAGAAATAAAAACTAAAAACCACTAATAGAAATCATAAATAGAACTAAACAACTTCTAAACTTTAAATATGAACAAACACATGTACATGATGTATTTAAGGCTTCGGCTAGACATATATAAGGATGAAAATGAGCCCAAACAAATTTTTTAGCCTAAAGCTTGGTAAGGTTTGGCTTTCTGAATGTTGGATGTCATGGCTTTCTAAATGTTGGATGTCAAAACAATTTCGTTTGGTTAAAACTTAATAAAACATTGTTATTTTGGTCAATTGATTTTGTAACATCTCGTTTTCATACAAAGGGTTGAACCATAGAAACTGGTACACGTGAGATCAATCGGAGAAATTAGGAAAACACATCTCATGCTCATGCATTATATA
>JANIIA010000191.1:16406474-16430701 GCA_027478495.1 Erythroxylum alaternifolium | reverse complement strand
CATTACAAATACCAAAATGTATTTGATCACAACTGTTATTACAAACATAATTCATTTATACAATAAATGAAGCTTGCGGAATACAATATTTAATACTAAATTTATAAAAAACGTATGTAGACATCAATGGATCCTGACCTCTATCTCTTACTTAAATGCAATGGCTCGACCCCAATTTATCTAACTGGAAATCTTTTCTAAGCCTGTAAAATGTTAAAAATATTGGGTTGAGTTTTGCGAACTCAGTGAGTGGACCATCCTTGATGGCTCACTCATATCACATAACACATACAGTTCATGCTTTAAATTCACATACACTTCATGCCATCATATAATGCACATCATTTCACTAATAATCATATAACATCATGTAACACTTTGATCACTTATTTCATAGTTCACATTCAGAGCAGTCAAACAGTTCATTTCAATCATTTAAAACATACATATCAATTATATATACAATGCTCATGAGACTCACTTTCAATTGTTATTATTGTGATCGAGTGCTTGTAACTGTCCCATATCTATTGTGGATATCGGACTCATTAATAGTTGTCCCTTATTTGTTGGGGATACAGGGCTCATTTTATATAGTGAGCCTGAGGCTCTTATCACATTCTGAGCTTTAAACTCTTTTTCACTTTCTAAGCTTTAAGCTCTTTTTTGGTGGCTACTCCGATCACAACAGCCTTTATATTGTCATGCATTCATTTTGAGTGGACACGACATAGGGAGCCACTGATTTGTATCACTTCAAGGGGTAATGAAGTAAACTTGTTAATAAATATGGATGAGTTTGAAGGGCAGATTGGGTTTAGAACAAATAATATTGGTGCAACTGAAAATCCTTACATCCAAATGGTTTATGATGCAGCCAGTTATACCTTTCAGGAAAATATAGAAAATCTTTAGAAAAACCAAACTCAAATGCAAAATAGTTTTTTGACTTACTACAATTAGTTAACCAAGACTTATGGCCAAATTGTGAGACGATGACTTAATTTTCTTCAATTGTTCAAATATTGAACATAAATTCTGAAGCGCATATCTCTGATCGAAGTTTTGATAAAATTCTTAGTTAATATAATGAATCATTACCTCCTAATCATACAATGGTTGATAATTTTTTGGTTTACTAGTTGAAAAAATTGATTGTTGCAAATTGAGATGTATGTAGTTTTGGAGAGATGGTGTGGAATTACAAGAGTGTAAATTTTATGGTCAATCTAGGTTCAAAACTAGAAAGCGTATTATGAAATAGAAATTAGTACATTGGAAGTGAATGTATTATTTTCCGCTAACTCTGAGACTTTAAAGACTATTGCCTCTAATGTTATTGCATCTCACATGAGATGACATACTGAACATGAACAAGAAGATGGAATAATAAGTCATCCATCGGATGCACTGGCATGGAAACAATTTGATAACACCCATTATGAGTTTGAAATTGAGAGTCAAAATCTTAGGTTGGGATTGCCAATGAATGGATTCCAACCTTTTAGTCAATCCGACCAACAATATTCTACATGGACAATTATAATTACTCTTTAGAATTTTCCTCTATGGATGAGTATGAATGAGGCATATATGTTCTTGATAGTAATTATGCCAGGGCCTAGAAATCCAAAGAATAAAATTGATATATTCTTACAACTATTGGTATCTGAATTGCATCATCTTTGGGAATATGGTATAGAAGCATATGATGTGTCTTTTAGATAAAAGTTTTTGTTGAAAGCAGTTCTGATATGGAATATTAGTGATTTTTTTATGTATGTTATATTGTCTAAATGGAGCACAGTAGGGAAATTGGCTTGTCCTTATTATGGCAATGATTCTGATGCGTTTTATCTTCCAAATGAGGCCAAAACATCTTGGTTTGACAACCACAAGAAATTTCTTCCTCCAGATCATCTATTTAGATGCAATAAATAAAAGTTCATTAAGAATAGGATGGTACAAACACCTCTTGCCCCTCATAAAACTGGTGAAGAGATATTGCAAGAGATTGATGAATTAGGGTTGTTGAAAGTTAGAGGACTTGAAGCTGATGAAGTTAATACAAGCATTAGTAAAAACTTTGGTTGGAGAAGACGAAGCATCTTTTGGGATTCGCCATATTGAAAAAATAATTTGATACGTCATAATCTAGATGTGAAGCATATTGAAAAAATAATTTTGACAATATTTTCAATACCATAATGAATATTGAAGGGAGGATAAAGGACAATACAAAATCATGAGATAATTTGAAGCTTTTTGTAGAAGAAATGAGTTAGATAAAGATCTTCACACCGGTAAGTATCTGGAAGCATGTTACACTTTGGAAAAAAAACAAAAAGAAATTTTGTATGAACGGTTGAAAAGTCTAAAGTTTCCTAATGGATATGTTTCAAACTTGACAAGGTGACATGAGGAAGTAAAAATTATTTGGGATGAAAAGTCATGATTGTCATATGTTTATGTAAAGGTTAATTCCAATTGCATTTGGAGAGTTGCTACTGAATAAGGTTTGGGAAGCTATAACAGAATTAAGTTTGTTTTTAAAAAGCTTAACATCATCTAAATAAAGTTGAAATGGAAAAACTAGAAAGGGAAATTCCATTAATCTTGTACAAATTTGAAGGGATTTTCCCTCCAAACTTTTTTGATTGTATAGAGCATCTACCCATGCATTTAGTACACGGGGTTGAACTTCCTAGTCCAGTTCAATATTGATGGATGTATCTATTTGAGAAGTAATTATGGTAAATATTTAAATTGGAGTTATAACATGTTTTAATCATATAATTGTATATCAATAGCTATTTGAATGTAGGTATTTGCATCACTTGAAGAAAAATGTCAAAAAAAAGGCTGGAGTTGAGGGTTCGATATGTAATGCTTCTTTAGTGGAGGAAGCAAGTATATTTTGTTCACATTATTTTGCACACAAGAGAAAGAAAAGTTCCTCGTAATGACAATAGGGGAGGAACGGGTGATGTTGATGGTAACTTATCCATATTCAAATATCCTGGATGAGCATATAGACAGTCAATAAGGAAAATGTTAATAGAGGAAGAAATAAAGGTTACCCATGGTTACATTTTATTAAACTGTCAAGAGATTCAACCTTTCGTGCAATAAGTTGAAGTTGATTTTCAAGTTGATTATTTGGGTTTTTGAAGTTAGTGTTGTTCACAACTAAAACACATAATAATAGATTTAGATTATATAAGGAATGGTTAAGCGAGCTAATGCTCGAAAAAATACAAGATGATATTAATAAAAAAGTTGAAAGACATTTTTCTCGATGGTTTGAGAAATATGTAAGTTTTCACTTACAATTATTAAAATGGTTAAATTATCAGATCAAAGTGTTCAAATGACATACTATTTAATATGATACTTTTTGTAGGCCTTAGAAAATACAATAGAGAACAAGTTCAAATATGATCTTGTCAAAGGACCTTTGCGAATTGTTAAATTGTATCTGGTGTATTTTGTTAATGGATACAAATTTCATACAGAATATCATGATCATAGCATGGCAACAGTAAATAGTGGCATTTGCATACAGGGAGAATTAATGGATTACTATGGTAAATTATTGAGATACTTAAAATTGAATACCCTGCATTGTTAATAAATTGAAGTGTGAAATTAAGTGTGACTGGTTTGATCCAACTCCTAATGTTGGTATAAAAGTGCACAGTCGATACAATCTAGTTGAAATTAACCAGCAAAGAAGATTTAGACAATTTGAACCTTTCGTGATGGCAATGTAAGTGATCTAAGTGTATTATGTCCCTTTTCCTAACTAATGACAAGATAAGTCAGATTGGTTGGCTGTTTGTAAAGTAAAACTTAGAGGTTTTTTTAAATTACATAGAAAAGGAGAAAATAAGAGAATTGAAAGTGAAGTGCTTTAAGAAGATCTTTATGAAATAAATGCATATGTTACATATGATGAGAATGAACCTTTGAACAATCCAAATAATGATTATGTTGAATTTTTTACTAGAGAGGATGAGAAGAGCAAAAGATCTGAAGAGGAGCTTAAGTTTGATTCTAATTTTTCAGAAAAAGAAGGTGATGATAATTTTGATTTACAATTAATTGATCATGATAGCGATTAATTTATGTTTGTAATAGAATATTATATGAATAAATCTATTATTGCATCAACAATATATTGTTATATATTCATTTTATATTGTTTATATTACTAGAATATTCAATAAAATGTGAATTTTAGGTTAAAAATATGCTACTAAAGAGAAAACAGGATATGATGCAACCAAGGTTAAGGTTACCACATTTTGGAGCCAGTTATTTTCCAAGTGAAGCATCACATGTTGCAACTACTACAGAATCAGTTGTTATACCTCTAGCTACTACACATCCAGATGTGGCATCACTTTCTGTATCTACTATTGCACCATCCAGTAGCCCTGCTACACCATCCAGCAGCGCTACACCAACCACCACCCCTATACCGACAGTGATATCAGGGGTAAACATTGCGGATAAAGAAGGTGACCTCTAGCTTGGAGTTAAGGAAGTAGATGAACGAACATACATCATAATAGTCAAAATTTTGCGAGTAAAAATAGATGCATGATAACACCATAGGTTTATACTAAAGTTATAGGTTTTAATTTGAAAATGATCTAAAATTGCTTATATATTAGGCTGATTCTGTCTAGAACGTGCTCAAGGAACATGACATCTAAGTTCAAGGAGAAGATTGATCTTGAAGGTTATATATGGAAGAATGTCTCCTAGGCAGCAAAGGATTTTTATTATCAAAAGTTTGAGGTACAAAAAATATATTCTTTTGTATATTTTATTTAATTAATTTTATACTTTAATTAGATAAATATTGTAGGCTATAATTACTTATAGTATGTTTTTCTTCTTTTTTCATTAAGATATTTTTTGGATTTCAAATTTGACGCGATAATTTGTAAAGTATGGGAGAGACAAGCTCATATACGTTATAAAGACTTTCTTGTTGTGCTATATAAGACTAGTGTATGACCTCCATATATATCTGAAAAAATATGGAATCGTTGGCAACAATATTGGACATTACCCGAGGCAATGTCCATTTTAGAGCACAATTTTGCCAACAAACGTAGAGAGAGTCTTCCTATACATACTATGTTGTTACCCACCAGAAGCATGCAGAGAAACTTGTAAGTATCTACACTTTACATTTATATCCTGATTTTTTTTACTTTGATGTATTTCAATTCAATTTGATGTATGATTTTTGGAATGAAAATATATGTGTATTATGGAGACTAATAATGTTATAAATTTCTGGTGCCATGTATGACTCTGTTGTTAAGTTACTTTCTTTGTTCAATGGGGGGTAAATATTATAAAAATAGAAGAAGCTCTGCCAAAATTTTTTAAATTGTAGTTCACTTATAACATTTTATTCTAATGCAAGAAAAATATATAGGCAGGAAAATTATACCCCGTCAGCTCTTTTTGCATGCCTACACTAAGAAGCATGATGATGTGACCTTTATCAACACCCGATGAGAGAACTTAATGTATGTGAAATTTATGTTTTAATATTAATTCTTATTAATTATCACATATTAACTTAAACATTGCCTCCTAATAGAGCCAAATACAAGAAAGCATTCAACGACAGTCTCAACACTCTAAAACCATTGATAAAAGTCAGACATATCTAGATGCAGTAGGTGGTAGGGACTATCGTGGAAGGATCTTTAACTTAGGTCATTTGCGAACACATGTTATTCGTAATCTTCCACGTCCAGTACAGCTACATCTAATAGGTGGTTGACATCCAATGAGAGAGTTGTTCAGCTTGAGAGCAAAGTACAGATGCGAGCAACTCAGTTGCAACAGTCGATGGAGTATATAGCCCAGCTCTGTAATAAGATGGTTGAGTTGAAGGGGAGGGACGACACCTCATCACAACAGTCAAACAATCTGCCTTTACCAACTGCATAACTTAGTTTTGCTACTCTCAAATCATTTTGTATTAATTACATATTTATTGTTGTAGATAATAATTTTTTATTATCAATTAAGATAATTATTACTTTATATTATCATTCAACTTACTACTTAGATAAATTAAGTGTAGAAAAAATTCAATATATTATCACCAGATAACTGTAGAAATTAAATTTCAATCATAAGATTGCCAATCAAAATTAATTTTACAACTTAAATGTATGAAAAATAAAAAAACAATATCGGTGCATTTACTAACTGAATTATCATATATGTTGGTAATTTAGTATTAAATTTACCGACGGAATAAGATCATTCCATCAGTAAATAATTTACTGATGAAAAAACTTACCTTCGCTAAATTTTTTGATGGAACTTCAACAACTTGATCGTCGTTAAATTTACTGACAGAACACAAATTACTGTCGCTAAATGTTCCGAAAAATTTTCAATACTTTGTCCGTCGGTAATATTTATTGACGGACTTAAAACTTCTGTTGCTATATTTAGCGACAGAAAAAATTGTTCATCGGTAGATTACTGACGAAATATTTCTATTATGTTGCTAAAGATTACCAATGGTGGTTTCTCCGATGACTCATGCGGTCGGTAATTTCTGTCAGCAAATTCACTTGCCAACGAAAAACCTTCACATTCTGTCGGTAATTTCCGTCGCTAAACACCCATTTTCTTGTAATGAAATTATACTTAAAGATCATGAATTTTGATCACAATGTCAATTTTTCATCCAAGTTTGTGAGCCTTTGGTGAGAATACTTCGTTTGACTGATAATGTTGAGAAGGCAACAATGAGTTGTTTTTATATTGTTATAGAGAGGATAAAGGAAGCAATCAAGGCTCATATGAAAATAGGTTTTCTTTATACACATCTTATCTCATAGTCATTAATGAGAGATGGGAAAGCAACTTTACTCTCTGTTGTTTGCAGCTAGAGCATTTTTAAATCCTAGAGTCTATTTTAAAACTAAGTTTTACAAAGAAATACGAAGTTACTAGGGAAATTCTATTAATTATTACAATACTTATAAGATATACAAGATCTCCTAAGCTCACAAATGAAAGTTTATAAGGATCCTTCTAATGATTAGGATGTCCATTGCTATTTTTCAGTTTTATTACTTATTAAAAATTAATATCACTTTATTTTGTTTATAAGAATACTTTTATTGTCTTACAATTGCTTAGTTAGGTCAATTTGAAAGTAGTGTTCCAGAATTGCAAATGTTTGCAATTCAAATGCTAAGTCAATATATAAGTGCAACAGGGAGTGAAAAGAATTGGAGCACGTCTAAATTCATCAATTTAAAGAAAAGGAAAAGATTGGAACATAAAAAATTAAATGACTTGAGCCTTTATTTGATACAATTTAAAGCTTTAAGGAAGCTACTTATTAACATTATTAATTTGAATATAATTTCTTATAATTTCTTAATAATTTAATTTTATTTGTTTATTAGAACTCTTAATAAAATAAGTAATTCTGTAGATCCAATTTACCTTGATCATATCGATCTTTTAATGGATTGGGTTTATAAGGAACCGAGTTTGATAGGAAAAGTATTGACATTGTCTTTCGATGCAATGAATTTGAATGATGGTGATGATAAGGCCCCACTCAATGATGAAGATTTTGTACCAAAATGAGAATTTAATGCATTTTGAGTTGATATTTAATTGAATGAAGTTCCGAGTTTTCATTTCTCTCTTCTTTTAATTTCATTTATATTTGATGCATATTTTAAATTCTATATATACAATATAAATATAAAACTTTTAACTGTAAATATATTTGTTTCAGGTTTCGCTTTTGATTGATTGTGTTTCTCGACATGAGCTCTTGTTGTAATTCTTATGGAGTCATAAAACTTTATTATTCTTTCTATTTGATGTTTTGATGTAATTATTATTTATTATATGATGACGTTGTAACATTTTAAGTATTTTTATTATCCCTAATTTTATATTTGTATGATGATTAAAAGATCTTTTTTATATTAATTGTGGTTATTGTTTATATGTGAAATATGTGAAAAGTAATATCAGTAGAAATCAATAAATTATTGTTATTTCAAATTTCAATTATTATGATTTTTGGAGAGAGAGTTGATGTAAAATTATAAATTATGTAACACAATATATTGAAGGATTATTTTGTAATTTAAAAAAATTTAGGAACTATTTTATAATTTTTAAAATTTATCCAACATGGTACCTAATATTGACTGGTGTTAATACAGAACCAAATATAGTACTGGTATTGATATGGTATTCATAACGTTGATAATATGGCATAGGCATATATAAGATCAAATGACAACCTTGACATAAAATAGAAACGAAAAGAAGCCTCCACTGTGCAACTACTTGAATAAGAATATTATTACGCAAATGTTGGGTTCCTACAATATTAATGAACTACGAATGGAAAAGAAAAGATGTTAGAGTAGTGCTATAAAGGTAGTCACCTTTATCACTTTTGTACAAATTTTATTTTGATTAATAAAGCGAAAGACAATTTTTCATTAATTTGATATTTGTTTATATATGTGTCGATCTTAAATCAAATTAATGAAGTCCATGATACAAAACATAGCATGAATGAAATCATGATGAGATCATGATAATAAGATTCCTATAATGTTCAATTATGTTAGTATCTAAAGAATCACTAGTCATAGGATTAATAAGATTGGACATTATTAATCTAGAAAGACTAGCATATGTTATACTCCTTGAATTTGATCAAGCAGTGGATCTCACAAACTGTAAACATGAGATGTTTAGAATTAATATATTGATGCTTGCTAAGAGTATTAAGTACATCGGAAGACCCGCTATGAGTTATCATATGGATGATCTATCAGTTTTCAATGATCAATCTCATCATAGAAATGATGCAAATATACTTAGACTTGAGGTAATCAATGATATCTTAGATATTAATCTTATGCTTTGATATCATTCCTTGTTACGTCAAGACGAGATCGCTCTTAGGGTGGTGATTGGGTACAGCTATTAGTATTCGAAGGTAATTAGGGATCCAATAAAGGATTGACCACTCCTGATAAAAAGAGTATTATCAGGGTCATTACTCAGGAGTCTCAAGCTATAGCAGTTATGTGTCACAAAGGAAGTTTTCAATGACATATAGAGTAATGAGATCCCAAGACAAGAGCTAACATGACTTAGACTAGATGCAACGTACTCAGTCTAGTGGGAGTTGACACATAGCCCATACTCCGAAGCAAGTAGGGTATAGTATGGTGAAAGGACGAATTGCACGGTAATTACCTATAGAAAGGTTCGTAAGTTGGATAATTAAATATCGAAGAGCTTATATGTTAATCCACTTATATTTCGGTAAATTGGCATCATGAAACCCTTTATGATTTGCTTGAATTAAGAGTTAATTCAATTGCTTAAAATAAATGGGAATCTAAGGGTCACACACAAAAAAGATCGGATGAAAAACATGGTGTATATGGCTGGATTTAATTAGGCCACAATCGTGGCTCATAGGCCACAATCGTGACAGAAGACGATGCTAATTTTTAAGTAGGCCACGATCGTGGCTCATAGGTCACGATCATGATCGAAGGCACAATTTAGTTACATAAGTGAGTTCTTCACTTACTTATGTACAAGGAGTCTTAACTGGTTCTTATACACTTCACTGAGAGGATAAGAGCTTTACAAGAGTTCTAGCGTGAGAGAGAGGTGTCTTGAGTCTTGTTCATGCAATTTATGCAATTGTTGCATGAATCAAAGTGCTTGCAACAAGAGTCTTGATCTTTCTTTTCATTTTGAGCGTCTACTTGAACTCATCTAGTTTGGTTCTCAAATTACCCTTACAAATTTTTTTCTTCATCTTTACGTGTTCTTGGGTTATCAAGGAAGGGTTTGGTGTTTGCAACAACCCAAATAAGGAGAAGAAATAAGAAAGGAGGAGAAACTAAAAGCAAAAAGTTTTAAAGTTCATGTTCTTTTATATGTTTATGCATGCATGTGATTATGGCTTTTCTGGGTTGTCATGGTGTTGGAATTAAGATCTCGACACTTTTGCTGCATTCTCATGCATGTGATGCATGTGTTCATGGCAAACCCAACAGTGGTATCAGTGCAAGTTTATGCATATATTAGATGATGTATTGAAGATGTGCAAAGCGTTTGCGGGGTTGTGACTAACATACATGTTGATTTGGAAACTTTTTAAATAATTCTAGAAATTTTTTCTGATTTTCTTTCCTAGAAATGTTTATAAGATGTTATATCATGTTTTTGTGAAAGGAAATTGCAATTGAACATCATTTTCTATTTTATTTTGAATTAATATCTAGACTGTTCATATGTTGGTTTCTGGGAATTTCTGGAAAACTTAATGCATATGCTGATTTTGAAAATTTTATAATAATTCTAGAAAGATTTTCTTTCACATAAATGTTTATAAGGTGTTATGTTACGTTTCCATTAAATGACAATGCAATTAAATGTTAGTTTCTATTTTATTACGCATTTAGTTTTAGCCTGATGCATGTATGAAGTTTTGGGAAATTCTGAAAATCTGATGAACAAGCATGCTTCTAAATTCCATATTAATTTTTATAAAATTTTTTTTATGAATTTTATGCAAGATGAGATGTTGCCACGTGTATGAGATGCATAACACTTATTGTTAAATTGATTATCTTATGCATGCATGATGTAAAGTTTGACTAGTGCTAGAAGTAATATGACATGCATCATAAAAGTAATATGACATGCATCATACACATGTGATGTGCTGGCTTATTCCAATTAATTAATAAATAATTCCTAGGAAATAGTTTCTATAATTTTTTTATTAGACACGTCTAGAATATGTATAAGACTCTAGAATTTTTTCAGAATTAATTGAATTTGATTCAATTAATAAGTCAAGTCAAAGTCAACATTCGTTAACTTTTTGAAAACTGATGGAGTTGACTTACTTAACGACTTATAGTGTATGTATTTCGGTTATAAGACCTTAACAAAGTTCTTATGTGATAAGAATGTATTATTTTGATGGTAGTAGCATGCTTAGTGTATGTGCTTGAAATTAGGGTTCTGAAAATTTTCCGAACATTAAATCAGTCCTTTTAATGTCAAGTAGGTTAACTTATTTATCTTGATGATTTTGGCAGTCAAGATAATTTTGACTTATGTCAAAATTGTTTAGATAAATTTGAGATGACCTAGGGATATTATAGATGAATAATTGATGTACAGGAATTTTAGAAACCCTAGGGATTAATTTAGAATTAATTCGAGTATAACGTAGAATTTCTATTGTGACTAGAGAAGGCATAAATACTAGAATTAAAGTGTTTAATTTGGACATCAAAGTAATTAAATTTTAGGGTTCCTAATCGAATCACATTCAAAATTCGAATTAGTTGAGACTAACTTTAGTACCCGATTTGGTTCAAAAGTTGAATCGAATCACGAACTTGTGATGCATAATCAAGTCATAACCTAAATTAAACCTCCTTGGTGTGATACATGCATTAGATGCATTTTAAGGGTGGTTATGGACATAGGCTCAATTTAATTGAGTTTTCCATATTCTAAAAATATATATGTGATATATATACAATGTCAGCCAAGTAGTGATGAGACCAAAGAATAAATCCCTTAACCAAAATATTAGAACTTACGCCTTCCATTGATATGGCAAGAACCAGAGTTATTTTAGAGTTAGGTTATTGGGCAAACATAAAGCCTGCTCTACACGAATATGTTCAAAATATGAAAATTACATTTTCATATTAATAGATTGGTCCTAATTGGAAGCGTTGATTTGTTAGGCAAACCCAAGGTCAACGTGGAAAGAGGCGAAGTTGGGTTATATATATGAGATGTATACAAATCAAGAGTTGATAACCTAATGAGTGTGCTAAATCAACAGTTGATGGCACAAGTCGATAGTTGCATAAACGAAATGCAATTGGTATGAATGATACCTACTGATTGACCTAAGGTGGCTTGTTGGGCAAACCCGTCATTCTTAGTGATATCGGATATCGACCCATTAAGAAAACTATAAGTTTTCTCGAATTCGTAGTAAGGGCTATGGATTTGAATAAGAATAATGGGACTTATAATGCATGTGATTAAAGTCCTTATCGATATGCATTAGTGTACATTCTAACACTTTCTCCATTCTTCTAGGTTATTGGATCGCCACGATGTCTTCATCTAATGTGAACCTATGCTCTCTATTAGACTCTAACAAACTCACGGGACCTAATTTCTTATATTGGCTACAAAATTTGAAAATTGTTCTCAAATCTAAAAAACTAGGATATGTCCTAAATGAACCACTTCTTAATCCCCCTGCTATCGATGCATTTAATGAGGATTAGAAAGCTTACAAGAAGCTACTGGATGATAGTGAGTTGGCTAGCTGTATAATGCTGGCCTCTATGTCACCAAAACTATAAAAGCGGTATAAGGCTATGGATGCTCATACTAAGTCTACCATTTAAGGGAATTTTTTGATGAGCAAGCTCGGTCCAAAAGTTTCGAGACCTTGAGGTTGCTTTTCTGCTCTAAGATGGCTGAGGGATCATCTCCAATGCAGTATGCGCTGAAGATGTATGGATACATTGAGAGGTTAGCTAGTTTGGGTTTAATAATGGATCATGAATTAAGTATAGACTTAATTTTGACTAGTTTGACTGATAGTTATTCACAATTTGTGCTTAACTATCGGATGAACCAAATATCTACATCGATACCTGAGCTGATTAATCTGCTCAATACAGCTAAGCAAACTATTAAGAAAGACAGTAAGGTTGTGATTTTGGTGGACTCTCTTTCTAGTTCTTGAAAGAAGAACCAAAAGAGGAAGAAAAAGTCCAAGAAGCCAGTGGAAGGTGTAGCCAAGAAGAAGGTGAAGGAGACAACTTCAAAGGGGATATACTTCCATTGCAATAAGGAAGGACATTGGAAGAGGAACTGTAAAACTTATCTAGAGTTACTAAAGTAGACGATGAAGCAGAAGAAGGCATTAAATGCCCCATCGTCTACTTTAGGTATGTTGTTTGTCATTGAGGTTAATACTATTTCTGACCATAACGTTTGGGTATTAGATACCAGATGTGTCTCACACATATGTGTTGATATATAGGGTCTCAGGGATAGTAGACCGTTCAAAAAGGGAGAGATGGACCTACTTGTGAGAAATAGAGCAAGAGTTGATGCATTAGTGATAGGAACATATGTTTTGTATCTTCCTAGTGGGTTAGAGCTAATTTTAGATAATTGCCATTACCTACCTGTTATGACAAAGAATATTGTATCTGTTTCATATATTAATAAAGTAGGATTTCATTTAACTTTTTCAAGCAATGATTGCTCAATTAAGTTGAATGAAATGTTGTATGGTACTGCTACATTGTGCAATGGTATTTACATATTAGATATGTGTAATCCAATTTGAAATATCAATGACAACAAAAGACTAAAAAGAGATAACTTTAAATCATCTTACTTATGACATTGTCAACTTGGCCATATAAATGAGAAAATGATTAAGTCAACTTGGCCATATAAATAAGAAAATGATTAAGCTACACAAGAATGGTAGCCTAGGGTCATTTGATTATGAATCATATCACACATGTGAATCTTGCTTGTTAGCTAAGATTACTAAATTATCTTTCAAAGGAAAGGGTGAACGAGTGAATGGGTTATTAGACCTAATACATTATGATGTATATGGTCCAATTTCTATTCATGCCAAAGGTGGTTTTATGTACTTCGTTACCTTTATTAATGATTATTCATGATATGGTTATGTGTTTTTAATGAGATACACATCTTAAGCATTTGAAATGTTCAAACAATTTATACATGAAGTAGAGAAACAGCTCGGTAGAAGTATTTAGACACTTAGATCAGATTGAGGTGGTGAATACTTGAACGATGAGTTTCTAACTTATCTCGGAGATAATGGGATAGTATCCCAGTGAACTCCACCTTACACATCGCAACATAATGGTATGGTTGAAAGAAGAAACCGAACCTTATTAGACATGGTAAGGTCAATGATGGGCTTAGCAAATCTACTGAAATCATTTTAGGATTAAACACTCGAGACTGTTGTTTATATGACAAACAGAGTCCCTTCAAAGGCAATTGAAGTTACTCCATATGACATGTGGACTAACAAAAAACCCTATCTTTCTCATATAAAAGTTTGGGCTTGTCCGACTTATGTGAAGCGGGTTTAATTAGACAAGCTTGAAGCAAAATCTTAAAAATGTCTATTTATAGGATATCCTAAGGAAACAATTAGATATCAACTCTATAATGCTTTAGAGAAAAAGGTGTTTTTATCAAAACATGCTGTCTTTTTAAATAAAGTTTCTTCTAAGAGAAGATAGTAGGAGTAAAGTTGAACTTGATGAAGTTTATGATGCTCAAACAGACGCAGATCAACTGACTAAACCTGAAATTGTTGTTCACGGTAATGAGACAATAGTTAAACCTTCTAACATATAAAATGTTTGTAGGTCAAGTAGGATACACAATATTCCAGAGAGATGGATTTCTTGTAAGTGAAAAAAATGATGTATTGCTCATAGAGGACGATGAACCTATAACCTATGAAGAGGCTCTGAAGAGTTTAGAATCTAAAAAATGGCTTCAAGTCATGAAGTCCGAAATCGATTCCATGTTTGAAAACCAAGTATAGACTTTGGTTGACCTAATCAAAGGGCTAAAACCCATAAGGTGTAAGTGGATTTTTAAGAAGAAAATCGACATAGATGGTAACATGATTAATTATAAAGTGAGGCTAGTAGCTAAAGGATATCGCTAAAGACAAGGAGTTGACTATGATGAGACATTTAGCCCTGTAGCCATGCTTAAATCCATTAGAATACTCCTAGCCATTTTTGCTCATTATGATTATGAAATACAGCAAATGGATGAGAAGACGACTTTCCTAAATGGAAACCTAGTTGAGGATATGTATAAGATACAACATGAGGGCTTCGTATCTAAAGATGGAAAAAAGGTATGCAAGCTTTAGAAATCTATTTATGGATTAAAGCAAACATCTAGGAGTTGGAACATCTGATTTGATGAGACAATCAAAGAGTTTGGTTTCATATAAAATCCTGATGAACACACAAGTTTCTCACAAAATCCTGATGAGCCTTGTATGTATAAGAAGGTTAGTTGGAGTGCTATCATATTCCTTCTGTTACATGTAAATGACATATTACTAATAAGAAATGATGTCTCAAGTTTGCAATCAGTCAAAATTTGATTTTCCCAGGATTTTTCCATGAAAGAACTTAGAGAAGCAACTTATATATTGGGAATAAAGATCTGTAGACATAGATCAAGGAAGTTCCTAGGTCTTTTACAGTCGACATATATTGATAAAGTGCTAAAGAGGTTTAGCATGGAGCAATATAAGAGAGGGTTTCTTCCCATGACTCATAGGATAAAACTATTAAAATCTATATGTCCCAAGATGCAAGATGAAAGGACTTGAATGAGTATGATCTCGTATGCTTCAGCAATAGGATCAATCATGTATGCTATATTACGTACAAGACCTAATATATTGTATGCTTTAAGTGTTACAAGTAGATATCAATCAGATCTTGGTGAGTGTCACTGGGTAGCTATCAAGAATATCCTAAAGTATTTGAGAAAGACTAAGGATGTATTCTTGATATATAGAAATGGAGATCTCATATTGAGTAGACATACAAATGCCAGTTTTCAATATGACCAGGATGACTACGAATCCCAGTCGGGTTATGTTTTCACATTGAATGGTAGAGCAGTTAGTTGTAAGAGTTCCAAACAAGAGACGACTGCAGATTTGACAACTGAGTTAGAGTACATTGTAGCTGTGGAAGCGGCGAAAGAAGTTGTTTGGATCAAAAAGTTCGTTATGAAAATTAGAATGGTTCTAAGCATAACAGACCCAATACTATTATATTATAACAACAATGGGGCTATTGCTCAAGCCAAGGAACCAAGGTCTCATTAGAGGTCCAAGCATGTACTCAGGAGATATCACCTGATCAGGGAGATAATTGATAGAGGAGAAGTGAAGATAGAGAGAGTGCCTACAGATCAGAACATCGTTGATCCTTTAACTAAGCCACTTCTTCAAATAAAATTTGATTCTAGTATACTCGCCTATGGTATTAAATACAAAGGCGATTGGATTTAGTGTAAGTAGGATATTTTTAGAGTAGTGCTCTAAAGGCAATCACCTTTAGCACTTTTGTACAAACTTTATTTTGATTAATAAAGCAAAAGGCAATTTTCATTAATTTGTTATTCGTTTATATATGAATTGATGTCGATCTTAAATCGAATTAATGAAGTCCATGGTACAAAACATAACATGAAGAAAATCATGATGAGATCATGATAATAAGATTCCTATTATGTGCAATTATGTTAATAATCCCTAGTCATAGGATTAATAAAATAGGACATTATTAATTCGATATACTAGCACATGTTATACTCCTTGAATTGATCAAGTAGTAGATCTCACAAACTGTAAACATGAGATGTTTAGAGTTAACATGTGGATGCTTACTAAAAGTAGTAAGTACATCGGATTACCCACTATGAGATTATCATATGGATGATCTATCAAATGTTAATGATCAATCTCATCATAAAAATGATGCAAATATCCTTAGACTTGAGGTACTCAAGGATATCTAAGATACTAATCATATTCTTTGACATCATTCCTTATTACCTTAAGACGAGGTTGCTCTTAGGGTGATAATTGGGTACAACTATTGGTATTCGAAGGTAATTGGGTAGCCAATAAAGGGTTCACCACTCCTGTTAGAAGGAGATGATAGCTACGATCTCTTGTCGAGGTCAATACTCTGGAGTCTCTGGCCAGAGCAGCTATGTGTCATGAAGTAAGTCTTCAATGGCATATAGAGTAATAAGATCCCAGGACAAGAACTAACATCACTTGGACTAGATGTGACATAGTCAGTCTAGTGGGAGTTGACATATAGCCCATACTCCAAACCAAGTAGGGTATAGTGTGGTGAAAGGACGAATTGCACCGTAATTGTCTATAGAAAGGTTTGTAAGTTAGATAATTAACTATCGAATAGTTCGTGTGTTAATCCACTTATATTTCGACAAATTGGCATCTTGAAATCCTTTATGATTTACTTGAATTAAGAGTTAATTCAGGTGCCTAAAATAACCAGGAACCTAAGGGTCACACGTATAAAAGATCGAATGAAAAATATAGTGTGTATGGCTATTTTTAAGTAGGCCACGATCGTGGCTCATAGGCTACAATCGTGACCGAAGGCGAGGTTGGATTTTAAGGCCACGATCATAACCGAAGCCTCAAAAATTGATACATAAATGAGTTCATCACTTATGTACAGATGGTTTTTACTATTTCTAACACGCTTAAGTGAAAGAGAAAGGCTCTAAAAGAGTTTTAGAGAGAGAGAGAAGAGGTCTTGTGTTGTCTTCATGCAATTTATGCAATTGTTGTATAAATCTAATTGCATGTAAGATAATCTTAATCTATCTCCCATTTGAACATCTACTTGAATTCATCAAGTTTGGTGTTTCTTCATCTTTGCGTGTTCTTGGGTGATCAAGGAAGGGTTTGGTGTTTGCAACAACCCAAAAAAAGAGAAGAAACAAGGAAGGAGGAGAAACAAAAGGTAAAAAGTTCTATATTTCATGTTCTTATTATATGTCTATGCACATATGTATGATTTGGCTTTTCGGGGTTGTCATGGTGTCAGAATTTTGATTCTGAAACTTCCACTGCATTCTTATGGATGTGATGCATGTATACATGGCTAACCCAACAAACTAGACAGCAAACATATGATGTACATTTATCCTAGACAACTATTTTTCCTATAATTATGTCCCTAATGTAGTAGACAAAAATTCTAGTCGCTACTTTTGATTAAAAGGATTGAACTTCAACCTGTTTATTCTAGCAATTGATTGAATAAAATCACAAACTAGTTGTGCACCTCATTATAAAATCAAACGATCAAATAATAACCTAGAAAATAATTAATACTTGATTAATAAATCGATTCAAATAAAGAACAAAAGTCTCACAACATTCATAGTTCATTTACTTATATAACAAGTGCCTACTTGACTTTATAGGATTGTTTGTTTTGCATATTTGTATTAGTGTACTTTTAAACTCATTAAGATGACTATTGTTTTTTATTAACGTGTACTCAAAAGGGAAGAATCCGGTTGAATAAAAAGAATTGAAACTCCTAATACATAACTATTTGCACTATTAATATAATGTTCAACTGACATAATTGGTATTTTTATTCTAAGTCATAACCTTATAGGGAATATATTTTGGTATTGATACGGTGGTTAGGAAATGAATGAGCCTCGGACTTTAATTTAAGACTTGAACGACTATTAATCTCTTGAATATTTAATTGGTAATTTCATTTCATGCTTAAGATATAATTATTGAAAGGCAAGATCCATTAAAAACCATGATGGCATTAACTAATTCACTAATAGTAATGTTAGCAAGTAACTAGGCTTAGAAGATTTAATCACGTGGACTCAGTTGTTTGATTAACACAAGTGTTTAACTATGGGTCCTTCATTCACTTTTCAACAATTGATTTGTCAAAGTTTATACATTTACAAAAGAGAAAAATATAAGAAAAAGCGGGAGGTGGGGGCAGTAGTGGCATAGCCAAATGGTGGGCCGACCAGACCATACCAAATAAAAAAAACCAAAGATCAGGAGCACAAGACAGCAATTAAACGGGAAATTTGGCTTCGGTGATAACCATGTCAATATGTAAAACAGGGACAACCTTAGAACTAGATGTTGAATCTTTGACCTAAACATTGGAAACCAGCTGCCCCCCCGGAAAACAAGATTTGGTCATTTAACGAAGCCAGCTGGCCCTTTGCCCCCCAGAAAAAAAAAAAAAGATTCCTCGGCCTCGGCGTTGCTCTTCAATTTGGGCACTATCTTCATCGGACGTTTCAAATTGCATTACGCAATTACAGTTGCAGCAATAATGTCTTTACAAACACGCAACATTAATCACAACTATATTAGAGTTAGACATTTGTTGGATCTCATATACTTTTTAATGTTTTCTTTCCTTTTTATAACAATAGTTGTTTATAGCAAAACATGGTCCAACTGGTTTGCTATCTTGTTTTGTTTGAATAAGAAAGTCAACCAACAAGTTCTATAAAAGGTTCATTTTAACTTGTACATCCCATACTGCTAGCTCTCTTATCTTTTTTTCTCAGTTTTGCTTTCTTCATCACCCACACGGCGTGCTACATGGCTATCTCTTCCCAAAGTCACGCTCTTTCGAGTTGTCTCATCGGCGCTAGCTTTGACCTCGACGACGCTCTATCTTTACCTGCAAATTTCGGGCATCAAGTCACGGTGTCAAATTCTTTGGTCTCCAATATGCCAAGAGCTTCCACTGATGACGTCTGTACGGTTTGTCTGGAGACTTTCCAACCGGAAAACATGGGTAGACGTTCACCATGTGGCCACGTCTACCATGCAGCTTGCATCTTTTCTTGGCTCTGTCATCGTAACTCTTGCCCTCTTTGCCGGTATAACATCTCCGGCGACCCATAAGCCAAGATGGTTTAGCTTTGACCAAGTTGCAAGCATGTTAAGGTGGATCTCCATTAATCAGGAGCTTCGCCATCTCTGCGTCTTCTTCTGAGCTGAAATTGTTGCTTCGAATTCTTTCTTCTCATTAACTAACACGCAAGTTGCTCTCTATAGTAGGCATACAAAAGTTTGTAAGGAAGAGAAAATTAACCTGTATTCTCTTTCACTTATTTTTGTTTCTTGTTTACCGTATCATTCTGCCCTTTTAAGACCTAAAAACACATATTCATTGTGATACCAAATGGAATTTGATGCGAGTTTTGCACTGCGACTCTCAGAGGTTAACCAGAACTCGAGTTGTGAAAATACCATTTTAGCATTCTTTACAACTTATTAAGCCAAATTCTCAAATCCTATCTTCTAAATGTCTCTGCCAAAATTTGAACATTTCCACTCAATCAAAGGTTCGTTAAGAGTTTTGGTTCCAAATTTAGATGGGTGCACAGAGTAATAAGTATCTGTTTTTCAATGAAAAGAAATAAGACTTGGTATAAGATGGAAGAATTCTTATTGAATAGATGGGTATAATTCGCATCCATTCTGATTCAAAAGTTGCCGCCTACGTAGTTGTCAAGCTTTTTAATCAATTAATTATGTTGTTCTTGGTATGCAGAGAACGGTCCAAGCAGTAGTTCCATTAAAGATTTGAAGTATATGTATATATATATGTTTAGATCTGAAGAAAGTTAAAGACTCGGTGCAATGATGACTTAAAACTTAGCAGTTCAGTTTACAAGTAAAATCAAATGTGCATATCAAAAATAAATGTGAAGAAGACTAGAGTAGACACAGGAAAAGTGGCTTCCAGTTTGTCCTTGTCTTGCACATGTCAATTTATGCGTGCGTGGACAACGGGAGAACATGTGAACTTGGCAAATGGAAATAGAAGAAAGTCAAAGCATTGAATCTAACCATGATTTTCCTACAACTTGTGTCTTTTATATATTAATTATAATCCTTGTAGTAAACCCCTATTCATTTGATTAATTTAACCAGATTAAAGCGGGACCCAAGGCCAGACATCACAAAATTCGGTTCAATCTTCAACGTTCTATTTTCTTGATTATTCTTGTCCATTAAACGAAGTGATACCATAACAAATCGTATGCAGAGACAACCGTACACTCATATATTCTTAGCCTCTTTCGTTCACGAAAGCATAATTTAATTTGCTACTTACATGGGATGGGAGCTCCTGTGTGTTGGTCCGATACATGAAGAAACATTAGTATAGTACTCCCAAGTGAAGTTAGTAGATGATGGTTGGTTAATTCGTCCTAGGCTGTAGTGTTGACTTTCAGGATGGTTCAAGGCGGTGGCTGCTATGCTAAAGCTCATTCATATGTCAACTTAAATCAGTCCAAAGGTCCCCATCAAGACCTTAAAACCCACTCGGGAGTAGAGTAGATATACTTAAGAGGAAAGATGGGTAAAAGGATTTTAGGGAAGATTTGTTGTCATCATTTTTTAAATTCAACGTTAAAGTTATGCAATTCCACTTCATACCAAAATTTGTTCATCTTTCAAAACTTGAAGTTTGTACAAAATTCAGATGAGGTTTGAATTCAATTCATTTAAGTAACACAATGTTTTATATTGGACTTAAAACTTTTAAATATTATATTTTAATTAATACGTCTTAAGCAGTCAATTTTTATTTTACTTCAATTGATGAAATTCTCTATATTTTTGCATTCCAAAATAATACGTAACAGTACATAACTGAAAAAACAAATTACATTACAAATCATTGTTTACCAATGTACAAAGAAACTTTACTTATTTATTATTTTATTAGAGATAAGATGAATGTAAACTATATTTATATCATGTGTATGACACAAAAGATGACGACTTTTTAAATACTTACTACAACAAAGTTTTGGATACAACAAAATTTAGCTAAATGCCAAACAACGGTCCGTCTATAGTTATTTACTACGTTCTTGTTTCGTCACACAAAATATCGCCAAATCTCTACAGCTAAAAACTATAAGCGACGCTTACAAAAAATGTAGACAAAAACTATTAGCTGTGAAAATTTTTCGTAGCTAAAAATTAAATCTTTGTGGAAAAAAATTTGGCAGTAAATAATTGATGACAAAAATAAGGTTTTTAGCTACTTTTTTAGAAACGTAACAAAATGTTTTTAGATACATTTTCAAAAACATAGTCAAATATTTTTAGCTATATTATAACGTAGCCAAATATTATTCGTTACGTCTTTTACAGCATAGTCAAATGTTTTTTATTATGTTTTTAATAATGTTGCAATATGTTATTTGTTATATTTTTAATTAATGATATTGAATAATATATTTTGTATATTATGTATCGATATATTTTTTATTATGAATTTATTATATAAATAAATCGTACAAAAAATCATTAATTCAAAATATCGAGCATTGTATATATAAAGTAAAATTATATGAATGTCATTAAATTATACCAACAAAAAGAATATTTTCCCATACAAGATATTAATGACAGCTTCAAAAATTCTTATAGAAAATTGATAAATAAAGAGATCATTTACAAATTATAAATGCTCATATTACAAAAATATTAGAGCATAACTCGAACGACTACCTAGTGTTGTCCATGTTGATGAACTTGTAATTTACCATTCACAACAAAATCACTCATTAGTTGCATCTTCATCCATTGTATAATCAGAGAAAAAAATATTAAATTTAGATTATAGTACATATAGGAATTGAAAGAAAAAATATAGGATATAGAATTAATGTCCTTCGCTTTCCTCTTCATTTCTATCATAATCCATGCCATGTAATCTTTTGAATAATATATCATTTTTTGCTTATTTTGCTTAAGTTTCTTAATCCCTGATTACTTCAGCTTGTAATGCAACCTTAAGCATGTTGTTTTCCTCTTGAAGGTGTTTAATGATTGTTTTAAATGTTAAGGTTGAAACATTTGGCTCAGGGTTATAGTTAAGACCTTTCACAGAACCAGAACATGTACCAAGTGCTGTATTACAAATGTCTTCTGCATTGAGCTCATCCCCTCAGACATAGATTTCTTTAATAACTCTTGCACCCTATTCTAAAATTTATAAATAAAATCAATATTCAATCCAAATATTACTACTTACTATTACATTAATAAATGAAATAAAATATTGAACAAATTTTTGTACTTACATAGTTTTTTCCTACTTCTTCTGACACCCATCATTTACCTTCTTTATAATGAGTCATTTTATACAGTGTGATCTTATCACACTCTTGTCTATATAATTCCTTCTCTTTTTTTTATGAAACAAAAATATAAGGCATAATAAATAACATAGTGTTTATTGATATAAAGTAAAACTTGCAAACAAAGATCTTACAGATTCATTTCAGACAACTACGAATGACTTTGACCCTTGATTATAAGGTATTTTCATTTTTACTATACTGACCTTTATCTTCTCACAATTTTCCTAGATAAAGAAAAAAAGATACATAGTTGTTAAATCATCTAACAAGATTGATGGAAGCAAACATAAAGGAAAATAAAACAAACCTAAACTTTCAGGTCAACCTAATAATCATACAAACTATTCCAATTTTCTTCAGACATTCATTCAGGAACATGTCTTCACGCCTCCATATAAGAATGAAAAATATTTACAATACTTATGCAACTTAAAATGGCAATCCCTGGTTCTTTGTTTTAATAATGAATTAACACAGTTTGAAACATTTGGGTGTTCAATATCCACAATATTCAATTTCAACTGTGAACAATAAGTAAAAGTGTAATTAATTTTGAAATCATTGAAACAATATTACATATAGTTAAATATTCTGACTAATTACCGAAACTTTATCCAAAGCATTTTCAAGCAAGTTGTCTTCCTTTAAGTCCTTAACATGTTTCAGAAAAGGTAATTTTGTTCTCACAATAATCCCCAACTTACTTGACAATTTTACATATTAGACCTTGTCTACTTTAACCTTGCAGAGTATAAATTTATATTGATAAATTGCAATTCACAACCTCTAGCTTTATCTGTACCTTTTTTTCTTATAAAACTATCATTGGAAGCTGACAACAAATCAATAATGATATGAAAATATTAGAATATACAAATATATATTTGAGCATAAGTGTCAGACCCCGTTTTCGGAGTCTAACTCCTACTTACTCTGATATCACATCTGTCGGACCCCAAGTTCGGAGTCCAACTCGCATGCAGAATACCTTAATACGTAAGTTATCTCCCAAAAAGAACACCTTGACCACTATCGGATTTTCTTCTCAAACTACCCTTTTCTCGTCTCAATTCAGCTCTTAGAATAGTCAACTAGTCCATTCCTACCTTCCAACCTGAATCCCTCAATGATCAGCATGGGTGACTCCTCACTTTACACATATGCTTACTTCGGGGCTATTGGTATAACTTATCCTATAAACATCCAAAACTAGGGTTTCTTTAGATAGATGGAAAGAGGACTTCAAGAACTACAATTTTCATGAAGACCTCGAAGACCAACTTTAT
>JANIIA010000191.1:16283245-16318601 GCA_027478495.1 Erythroxylum alaternifolium | reverse complement strand
CATAATATATTATTAACAAGTCATAATGTTAATACATGAATCACAAATATCCATTGGCCTAGGGTACACTACTAACAATATTTTCACTAAGCCACTCTCTGAAGATAGATTTTGTGTGTTAAGAAAAGAGCTTAGTATGTGCAAACTATTTGATATTATTTTTGTATAAATATTCTACGTTATTTTTTTTGTAGGCTCCTTCTAGTCCAATCCTTTAGTAGGCTCCTTCTAGTTTAGAGGGCCCCTCTCAATTTCAAAACCTCCTATTAGTTTAGTAGGCTCCTGCTAGTTTAAAAGCCCCCTCTTATTTTAGAAACCTCCTCTCAGTTTGATAGAATAGGGTACACGTGTCCTAAAAAAGAAGTTATTCATGGCATCATTTCAATTTTTAAAAACACGTACGTTGTTATGAAAGCTCTTCGTACATATCTGACAGAAGATATGCAGACGATCACACTTCCTCTTTTGGCATGTACGACTGCCTATCCTCACATGATATCAACACTCAATAATCATTTAATATACCAGAAACAAACTTCTTTATTCTACTTATCGTTGTCCTTCTTAGAAGCGCTGCTTTTTTCCTCTCTTTACTCTAACTTTCTACCTTCTCTTTGTTTTTTCCTCTCTGCATCCTAACTTTCTGCCTTCTCTCTGTTTTTCCTCCAATGACACAAATGAAGTCAAAGGAACATAACAAAACCTTAGCTTTAACTTCTAGCCATGAACAAACTATTGTTTATGAGTCATCTTCTTTGTCTCCAATAGTAGGTTCTTTGAATAGTCCAACTAAACCTATCTCTGTTTCCTACAAGCTCCAAACTTCAGAAACACCCATTCAGGAAACTCTAAAGGAGAGTAAAGACAGATTCTAGCTATGTTATCCCTAAAATCAGACTCAGACTCATCCGCTGAAAACAATGAACCTTCATCCGAATAGCAATATGTCTCTAACTCTAGTGGAGAAGAAAAAGAAAAAGAAGAAAAGGAAGTAGTAGAAGAAGAAGAAGAAGAAAAATAAAAGGAAGTAAAGGAAGAATCCTTTCGTGAGGGGGAGCAAACAAGAAAAGTAAGATTTCATTTACCCATCCTTACTCTAACCACTCCTACTCCTTCTACACTCTCTTCTAAAATTTACGCACCTCCTTCCACTACTCATAAACCTGGTCCTAAGGATAAGAAAGTGCCTGAAGTGCATTGAGTTGTAAATGATGATGATTCAGATGAAGAACTGACTCGATCAATAAGGAGACCACGGACCAGAGCAAGTGTGGTAAAGCAAGCTGTACAAGAAGAAACTTCTGAGGTCGAAAAGAAAGAAGAAGAAGATTCAAGAAAAAGAAAAAGGGAAGAAATAAGACAAGACAAAGTGCCTATAGTGGAAGAAAATATTAAGGAACCAATTGTTAAAGATGAGCCAGTTTTTGAATAAGCCATGTTTGAAGAAATCCATAAGGCCAAAAGGACAAAATCAAAGCAACTCACTATACTCCAGAAGGGAGAATCCTCAGCAACAGTGAAGTTGTTTCAATCGATGGAAGTTGAAGTAAGGTACAAGATGCGTTACAAGAAGAGAAAGTTGGTAGGTGGAGACATCTTGCCTCCCAACCTATTTGATGAAATCGATACTCCCATCTCTTCCTATTTGATTGTTATTGATTGGGAAAATTTTGTAAATTTGAATGAAGCAGTCTGTGATGACCTGGTTAGATGTTTTTACACACACATGCAAAAAGAAGAAAATGATGAAAAGTTGGCAATTATTTCTTGGGTTCGTGTGTGTGAGATCTTAATTATGGAAAAAAATTTGGCAAACATTCTATATGTACTTCCCATAGGTAGGATTGATCTTTCCTGTCATAAGTGGGACATTACTGACCTTGATCTATGAGAGGTTGTAGAATTTGTATGTCTATACACTGAGAAAGCCAATGAAGGGAGACCCTGGTGTAGACAATTAGACTTACTGCCAAGATGCCTTGCATCCATTTTAGTTACTTCAATTTTCCAAATAGTAACTCAGTAGAAAGATGTAGTCTCTTGGATACGTATGTGGCCTACAATCTTTTAAAGGGCAACAAGATGAACGTCTCAACAGTGATTCTGAAGTTTATGGTAGACAAGGGAAGTCACATGAATATAACTGGTAGTCTACCATATATGATGTTGTTAACCAAAATTTTTGCCTACTATAGAATGTCTTTTGACAATCTAGATTTTTATACTCCCCAGTAAGTTCCATTCTTTCATTCCCTAAAAATGCGAGCACAAACTGAAAGACAATGTGTGGGTTGAGAACAAAAATGAAAGAGCAGTAGACCTCTTAGGTCCTTCCCACAAAAATCAGTCCTTACTATACTTTAGAACACCAATGATATGATCCTTCAACAACTGAAGAAAATTCTTTCTAATCAAGATCAAATACGTAGCCAAATAGATAACATGTAAAATCAGATTCTTGACATGCAAATTTTGCTTAGAAAAATTTCTGAATCTTCTTAATGACTCTGTTTTTGCTTAGCATGTCCTTACATACTTTTGATATTGTTTCATGCCTTAGTTACTCATTCCCCCTTTTTTTATAATGACAAAGGTTGAGAATAGCTAATGATAAATATTTAATGATTTACTTTGCATCTATGATATATTTTCAATATTATTAATTTGCATCTATGATATATTTTCAATATTGCCTTGATGATAAATTTGTTATTGATGATATATTCTACTAACTATTGTTGAAATGTTGTTGAACTTGTGAAGTTTAAATCTGTGATATACAAATGATAAGTTCCTTCCTTTAGAAGTTAGGCTCATTATAACTGTGAGTAAGAACATATAAAGTTTACAAGTATCCTTCGAAATCCTTTATTATTTTTTGAATTTTAAAAATATATCTATTATTGTTTGTCATCATGAAAAAAGGAGAAATTGTTAGCTCAAGGTTTATGGTTAATGATTTTGATGATAACTTTATAATATTTTCAAAATCAAATTGGATTTATTTCCTTATATAGGCAATGATATAATTCTTAAAAGGAAATAAAATAGGATAATTGCTTCCTCTTTTGTAGGAACCCTCTTTATGAACTTACCTAATTAGAAATGGCTCTATGACATCCGCAAGAATCTTACTAATTCAAATAATTAGCTCCAAAAGCCTTGGCAGAACATTTATCTTAACATCTAAATATCGAAGATTTTAGCAGAGATGATATCAAAACTTAAGAAACGGCTAGCTAAAGAAAATGTCTACTTAAGAAAAAGCCACTGCATTTGTGATAGATAGAAGACTTGCAAAATAATTTAGCAGCATCAATATTCTTGAAAGTCACATCTATATCAAACTCTTCATGCTTTAGAAAGTGAAATCATTCTATTAAGAGAGATTGTTAAACTCTTTATGCATTTCTTGTTGAGAGCTTGTAGAGGTTTGTTAAACATTATAAGTGTGGAAGATTGAAGAACCTTGAAATATTATACTTGTGAACTTAGAGAGGCACATGAAAATTTACTACTTGGAGTTTGCAGTGAAATACTCAAGTTGAATACTTAAGGACTAGATGCATGCTTCGTTATAGGCCGAACTAGTATAAATTGACTGTATCAGTCTCTCTCTTTTAACTTTTAAATTTTCACATTATAGTGATTGCGTTTTCAACTTGTAAGAGGCTCATTCGATTTTACAATAGGCTCTTTTTGTAAATCACAAGAGGTTACAGTTTTTTTGAAACAATTAATAGGCTTCTATTGATTAACAAACTCCTTTCGTTTTGAGTGTTAACAGGCTCCTATTGATTAATAGGTTCCTTTCTTTTTTAGTGCTATTTGCTTTATTAGAAAGTCCCTTACTTATGTGCAGTATCAAATGGTGGAATTCTCCCTTAATTCTATAAGCAAAAGTGTTGTAAAACCACATCAAAATTTGATGGTTTTTTACCATTCCATTACTTTAGCCAGTCTAAATATTTGATTTCATCCTCAATAACAATTCTAATGGGTTGAGGAATTTTACCAGTTATATAATGTCAAAGTAGATAACCTTTTAAAAGGCTACACATCTCTTATAACCACAGACTATAGTTAACACTATATAAAAAATTGATAGTGATGGGTTGCAAGATAGAATGAGAGACATGCTTAGAATTTTCAAAAGCCATTGAGGTATGTAAAATGAATAAACTGGGATAATACATTAAAAATCAAATTTAAAACTTAAAGTTACAGACATAGTATAAAGAAACTAATTGTAAAAATGAGTTCTAAAGGCTTAAAGTTCCTAAGAACCAATGTTAGAATTTGAAAATTTGATATGGATAACACTAAACTAGGTTGGTCAAAGAAATCAAATCAATTCAACTTAAAGAAGTCGACTAAAAGTAGCAGTAGCATTTAACTTGCATGTAAGGGCACATTTGACAGTCAATCAAATTTTGGCAAGTAGGGTTTGAATCATTTGATGACGAAAAACAGAATGTTACTAATAGTTGCTATTCTAGCATAGACTTACTTAATTAGTTGTATGGCTAACTATTTGGGTAGTTCTTGTACCTTTGTACTTGTATAAGGTTCGCTTGTGTTAATAAATCTTATTCATTTTCTATATAAAAAAACATAATGGTAGTCACGAGGGTCAGAAAAAGGGACAAAGAAGCTCAAATAGGTCAAAGGAGGCAAGAACAAAACAAGCCAGCAAAAAAAAATTGCAGAGCAAAACTAGAATTTAATAGGGCTATGATACAATATTAGTAGATATAAGACAAAATAAAGTTATATTTGCATTGTGTGTATGATATAATGGATGAAGGCTCCTTATATAGTATATTTGTTGTAAAATAGAACCACGTATGGGGAAGAAAAGTATTAAAACATAATTGCATAATATTTTAGGACATAATTACAAGGGTTGTGATATTTGTATATATGTTAGCATACAATATACTTAAATAAACATTTTGGAAGGAGATTACATATAACTAAAGCTATAAACTACAGGTACGAATATATAATCATAATCATTCATAGGTTAAGATAAGATAAAATCTATTATAATTTGTTTACATGTTCAGTAATTGTTTATATTGATAGAGCTTAATTTTGATGTATTTAGATTAGAATTACGAAGTTGAAATTAAGAGGCAAAAGGGTCTTTATAGCTGCGCTGTAGATTAAACGGAGAAGTGCTTCCCGTCGTGCCTCCAATCCCTCTTTTATGCCTGAATTCGTTTCTTATCCTTACACTATCCATCAAACCAATCTAAATATACATATGCAATCAATGTCAGATTTTCAATAGACAACCATCAATTTTTAATATACGCTTGAAAATAACTAATAATAAGTGAAAAAGGATAACTAAATTCCTGGCAAAGTCCTGAATCACGTGGAGTCCTGTCCTTGTTCTCTTAAATATTTATGTTGGGTCAAATTGGTAATAATTTCAACTGTTTATGTTAGTGGGTTCTCTTAAATATTTATGTTGGGTCAAATTGCTAATAATTTCAACTGTTTATGTCAGTGGGTTCTCTTAAATATTCATGTTAGTGGGTTCTCTTAAATATTTATGTTGGGTCAAATTGGTAATAATTTCAACTGTTTATGTTAGTGGGTTTTGATTTTGAATTATTATCTAATTTATTAACAGACATAAAGATTTAAGAGAAATGAAATTTAAACAAAAATAAAAAGCATGGAGGGTAGGGAGTAAGGACACGTGCAAATGCAATCTCTGTCATCTAAGAGGATCCGCAGCCAAAGTGTCCGACCGACTCTTACAAATTTTAGATGTTCACAAATATTCTTGTGAAAGAATATAATATTATTTCTAAAATTAAAATCACCTTTTTTGTATAGCGTTGCATTGTTAATAATTATTTATAAATATTGTAATTTGTGTGTGGGGAAATTTAATTTTTAACACATAACATCTTAGAATCTGCACATTTGCAGGGACAGTTATGGAGAACAAAAACGATGTGGACGATGTGACCAACAAAGTCTCTGCTCTGAATTGTATCGATCTCTCTAACCCGGACATTCACCAATCCGTTTCTCTGCTTAAGCAGGTTTCCTTTTTCCATTCTTATTTACGTAATTTATTTGTTGATTGATGTTGCCGCTCCCAATTTATAATGCCAAGAAATGTTGATGGATTCTTCAGGCATGCTTGGATTGCGGCTTCTTTTACGTGGTAAATCATGGGATAAGCCAGGAATTCATGGACGAGGTTTTCGCGGGAAGCAGGAAGTTCTTCGAGTTGCCACTAACTGAGAAAATGAAGGTTTTAAGGAACGAGAAGCATCGGGGATATACCCCTGTCTTAGACGAGCTGCTTGATCCCGATAATCAAGTCCATGGTTCAAGTTCATCGCTTTTCCTCTTCTTTTTCTGTTAAAATGTCTGCTTTTCCTTTGATAGTGATCAATTGGTGTATATGGTTAGTAGGAGATTACAAGGAGGGATATTATATTGGAGTTGAAGTTCCTGAAGGTGATGCTGACGCCGACAAGCCTTTTTACGGACCCAATGTTTGGCCTTCAGCTGGTATACGCACCTTCTTACAACATACTTCACTTTTTGTTCGTTAGTTCTGTAGTTTTTACTTCGGGGTTGACGTTGTTTTCTAGATGTTTTACCTGGTTGGAGGGAAACTATGGAACAGTTCCATCAAAAAGCACTGTAAGCTTTCTAATATCTTTCTGCTTATCTCTTTACTCTTGGAGTTTTATGATGCTTTGAAATTCTTGCTAATTTAGTATTGCATGCTATGTGCGCTATTGTTTCATAACCTCAGATTCTCTTTTGGTTGTTTTCTACATTCAGAGAAGTAGCAAGAGCAGTTGCTAGGATCATAGCACTTGCACTTGACCTCGAAGCTGATTTCTTTGATAAGCCAGCTATGCTTGGCCACCCAATAGCAGTTATGCGGTTGCTTCACTATGGAGGTTGTATTTTCAACTATAGGTTGTAGAAAATCCTAACAAATTTCGGGCTATTGTCTAACCAAAAATTTTTGTGGGGAGAGGGCTCTTAGGTCAGATTTCTGATCCTTCAAAGGGAATATATGGAGCTGGAGCACATTCTGACTATGGCTTGATCACTCTCTTAGCCACGGATGATGTCTTTGGCCTCCAAGTATTTAATTGGCTTGTTTAGTTCCTTTTTCTTTTCATTATTTTCCTCCTGTAGCTTCATTACTTGTGCAATTGTTATGATGTTCCTGCAGATCTGCAAGGATAAGGATGCCCAACCTCAAGTATGGGAGTATATTCAACCTGTGAAAGGGTGAGCCTATATAGGACTCTAGTGGATTGAAATACTCTTGGTTTAGAAATTGACTTATCCTCTTAGCTCTAGATTTGCATGTGCAAGTGACGCATTATATTCCATGATTACTAAAAGTGCAAAATTCATCCATCAGCATTACTTATGCGGGCCTGAAAAATTATATATCTTCCCCATTGTCAGGTTAGTGACTGCAGATATCAAGGCCATCTTTTCAGGATTTAGAATAATCAAACCTAACTAGGAACATAAATTCTTGTTTTTCAGTTAGCCCTGATATCAGCATCTATCCTTGTTTCCCTTGTAATAGAGGAAACAAAAAGATTGATTTCGTGAGCATGAAAATTAAGGAACACTTTATTTGTTTTGAAGAAAATTAAGGACACTTTTAGTTTATCCGGTATTAGTAGATTCTTTTATTTTTAGCAGCTGATAAGACTGTAATATAAATCATACACTGTTTCATTGTAATATCATATATGTAGAGACAACTGTTGAACATATGTAGTTTAGAGGACATTTATTATTTGAGTGATTATAATATAGTTGTCTCTCCGGCTCATGTTAAGCAGAGCATTCATAGTTAATCTTGGTGACATGCTGGAGCGCTGGAGCAACTGTATATTCAAGTAACTTCCATTCTACATAATCTGAAATTAAATGCAGTTTTTTTATTCAATCTGGGTATTTTATTGTTGGATTGAAAGAGACCTTCAACAGTCAGCCGATGAAATTCATTTTGATTTACAACTGTAGTGCTTCTTTGACAGTCCTCTTGCTGATTTGCTTTAATTTTCATTTGAGTGGCGATATACTGTTGTTTGATAATTTGATATGTGATATAATCCTCCTCACTCAACATGAACCTCAAAGTTCGTTCTGTTTTATCAAACAGGTCGACACTGCACAGAGTTTTAGGAAATGGTCAAGATCGATACTCTGTAGGTCATCTATTTTGTTTTCCTTCTCCTTTCAGGCTTAGAGTTCTTTGATAACTTTTTTGGATTTGCAGTTCTATGAGGATATTCGTAATGTTTCCATAGCTGTAATCCTTTTTCATACCTGATGCCTCAAACTCATTTGCTTAGCATGTTTTTTACTTGCATTTTTCTGATTGCAGATCGCATATTTTGTGGAACCCAGCCATGATTGTCTTGTTGAATGCTTGCCAACTTGCAAATCAGAGAAGAATCCTCCCAAGTAAGTAGAAGGAACTGCCATGGAACTAGTACTGAAAATCCACATACAATCATGAGTTCTGGACTGTGAGCAACGTGTGTATCAATTTATGAGCTGAGAAGTAAACACAATATATATTAATTTATAGGTAGGTCAAGGATACTATTTAAGTGTTATCAGCTGTGGTCAAAACGCTAAAATAAGGCTCTGTGATCATATTATTGCATGATTTTTGTTCTGATCATATCGCACTCAGGTTGTAGGAGATAATTCATATCATCATCATCATCATCACTCAGTCTGAAATCCCGCAATGAAGCGGGATCTAAGGAGGTCCGATAGTACGCAGCCTTACCCCTAATTCATATGTCATGATAAATCCACATGTTGAGTTGACCAGAATTATAGAAGAATAAATTCATTTATATGCAGCTTCTGTTGCACTTACTCTTAAATTGTTGGCCTTTAATTGTTTACATAGGTTTCCACCAATCAAGTGTAGCACTTACTTGAGCCAGCGGTATAAGGATACTCATGCTGACCTTAGTGTGTACAAAAGAAGTCCAACTTGAGGTTCTAAAGAAAGTACCGTATTGACTGATACCTGCCTGATTTGATCGCCACAAAGACTTGCGTGAGGAACATGAATACACTAAAGGTGGGTGTTCTTGTGCGTGTACTCTCAGCATCTCTTGTCGATAGATCTCATTAATTCTCAGTTTAGCAATAGGCAGTTCCCCAGTCCTTTAACCCAAAACTTTTACTCATCTCCAGCGTCTGATTCGTCGATAAAGATACAAATTTGCAGTCTATAAAATGTAGACAGTTTTGATTATTGCTGGGAAAAAAAAAGTACTATGAGAGCTGCATCAAATAAAACCTGCATGGTATAAGCCAATAAATAAATAATTGGGTTTCGAATAAAGGGGCAAGTACTTGAACTTCAAATGTACAAAGCTTCTGATACTCTATTGAAATCTGATTTATAAAAAAGGAACTCGTGGTTTTTACAATAAAAAAATGAAAGTAAGCTAATCTTATTGGTCGAATCACAATATATTTTATTTGTTAATCGCACATCTTTTGGTTCATTGGAATCTTAATACTATCTCTTTGGCGTTTAAGCCAAGCCTTATCCAGCATTAACGTATTAAGTGTTACTAATGTCATTTACTACAAGAGGGGAATAGGTGATGTTCTCGTTAATCTGTGCTTACTCGAAAATTGAATGAATAGAGGCTTATAAATCAGAATAAACACAGAATAACAAAAATAGATGATCTAAACTTCAACAAGAGATAGTTAGGAATAGCAATTTTAGCCTGACCCATTCGACCTAGCCCGGTTCGGCTAGATTTTAGCCAGAGCTTGGCAAGCCACGGGTTATATGGTCTGCCCCGGCTGAGTTATGAGCCGACCATTGTTAGCCTGAGTGGGTCACGGGTCGGCCCGGTCCTGCCCAGGATTCGACAAAACGGTTCCGTTTTATTCAAAACGATACCGTTTTATATTTTTAATTAAAAAAATATAAATGGGCCGAATTTAACCCAACCCATGGGCTACATTACGATCACGGGCTAACCTGTAGGCTGGCGTATCTCAGCCAGCATAAGCCTCAACGTGCCCAACTCGGCTCATTGACATCCTTAGAGACAGTTATTGCCTCTCACTCTCAATCGCAGCTTCTAATTTGTTAACAGTATTTGCATTCGTAATTTGTAAGTGAAATTATATGGTTTGTTTTATCGCAAAGTTGGGGCAGTGGATCGCTGCATATTGCACGCTTACATGATTTATGAATGGCAAGGTGACGAGAGAAGAGTGTATCTTACAAGCGCAATGGTACGTATTTTTATTTGTAGTAAAAACAAAGAACAACAGTGTATAAGAAAAACTCCCACAACATTTGATATAAAAGCATATGCGGTAAAAAAGAAAACATTCAGCGATACATCCTGTAGACAGGGCTGTACATGCAGCTTTCTGCATACTTGACAAGGTTCTCTGGACGAGGTAGGCGTGTGGCCAAGCCTGCAAAATCATGGTTAACAGATTAGCAGCACATATAATTTGTTCCCCAACTTTCAGAAGTAGCTAGCTATATATATATACATACATACCTAATTCGTATGCCTTAGCAGCTACATTAGCAGCAATTTCAGCTGAAATTTTTCTGATGTTGGAGAAAGGTGGGTAAATCAACCCCTTATCATAGTTCTCCTGCGTAACTTGTCTGGCCAGAGCTTCCGCTATTGAATATTATTACATGGGAACATACAGTGTATAGTTTAGTACCCTTCCTCTTCCACTTCCAGAAAACCCCAAGTATTAAATCGATTCAATAGATTAACGGTTAAGCTACGTTTTCTGTATGACCCTAACTTAAAGAAAATCTTATCGAATAGTATCACTAATCCATCATGTAGAAATGGTTATAACTTGTGACCTAGTCTTTTAAACTCCAGCATATTGACATGGAGTAACCAATTTAACAGGTAGCTGCGGAAACTAGTATCCTGCTGTGTTAAATCCTTTACACTGATATGTGAACTTACAAGCTGCCAGAAGCATGTTATCATGGACGCGGATTGCTCCAGAGATGACCAAACCCAAGCCAAATCCAGGGAAAATGTATGCATTGTTGGCCTAAATTTAAGAGAAAAGAGAGCAAAGATCAGTCTATGATGGTTAAGTCAAATACAAACTGGAAAAGAAACACTTTATTCGTTATTACCTGGCCAGGAACAAAAATTTTGTCCTCATACTCAAACGGATCAAAGGGACTTCCACTGGCGAAAATTGCTTTGCCCTTCAATTGAAAAGAAAGAAAGTACACAAATTAACAACTAACCCAATTGTCCAGCAGACAAAACACATCTCAGATAGGGCATCCCTTGAATAGAATTGCTTCATCGAGAAAAATAATTAACTATGGCTAAAAGAAGTATCTCACTTTACCTTAGTCCAAGTGTAAGCTTCTTCAGCTGTACATTCAGATTGTGAGGTTGGGTTGGAGAGAGCCATGATTAAAGGTTTCTGCACAACATTAGTGCAAAAACAGTTAGCTAAATGCTAGATGCTGTGAATGCGAATACATGTATCAGAAAGTGATAGAGAGACAGGGAAGACCTCATTGAATGATGCCATGGTCTCGATTACTTCCTTTGTAAATGTCCTTCCCACTCCAGACGATCCAATCAAGACGGTTGGTTTAATTGCCTGAGCGGGTGAATAAATGCTATGAGGAACAAAAGAAACTTGAACAAGCAATTGAAAGTTAGGCATACGTTCTTTCCCACCTTGACAGCACTTAAGAGATCACCAACAGGTTCGTGTTCGTGAGCCCAGGGCTTCTTGAAGTGTTGAAGTGATTCCTTGCGAGAGCTTACAATCAAACCCTACCGAAAAGATCATGAGTCATTTGCAAATGAAGAAAGAACTGCTGAGTAAGTTTTAAATTCAAATAGTACCTTTGAATCCACTAACCAGATCTTCTTGCGGGTCTCCTCCAAAGGAGCTTTTACCTAAAATGGACCATCGGCTTAAAAAAGTTTGGTAAACCCATCAACCGGAAATCCATGGAATTTAGTCTAGAAGTTAAGAACTATCATACATGAACAATTTGATATACCTGTTTTGACATTTCAAGAGCTATAAGCTCTGCTATGCCAGTTCCAGCCTGCAAAATGAAGTATAATCAATGAGTGCTAGAAGCAACAGGATACACATTCAAATGGTGAAAGAAGCTTAAAAAAATTATTATTAAGCTAAAGGCAAAATCGTTGAAGCATATTTTCAGTGAAAATGAAATGCTTCATTACATGTGGTCTCTTCAAAATGACTTCCTTATCAGGTGGGAAATGAACAACAACTATGATATGGAAATGAATGAAATCTTACTTCCCCTGCACCAAGGAACAAGAAAGTATGATCAGCCAGCGAACCTCCAAGCAACTTCAGTGCTGCAACAACACCTGCAAGAACGACAGATGCTGTTCCCTGGAACAAGCGATATACAGTATTGTCAAAAAAAAAAGACTTTAAAGTTACGCAACATGGGCTTGGCTATTCCATACCTGTATATCATCATTAAAGACAAGATGCGTAGTTCCGTACTTTGAAAGAAGCTCAAAAGCATTGTGGTTAGCAAAATCTTCAAACTGCAGAACTCAGTAAGAAAGAAGAAGGCAACGTCATATGAACTTCAGTTCCAAAAATCTTATAAAGTTAACAGCATAACTTTAACTCGTGTCAATGTACCTGTACAAGAACTTTTTCCCCATAATTCTGTTTCACAGCTGTCATGAACTCGTGTAAAAGTTCAGAGTACTCCTGCAGATTGTATTAAAAATCATGTAAATCTGGAGTAAAACAGACCTTCTTAGTCAAGGTAAACGTTAAGATTATTAAACCTGGCCAGTTGCCCTCCTTTGCTTGAGTCCAATATAAAATTCGTCCTTCAGCAATTGTTCATTGTTTGTACCCACATCAATGGTGATTGGCAAACACTAGAATGGCCAGTGAGAAAAACTTTAGCTAGTGGATAAGGATAGCAAAGCATCACCATGAGGGACTTCAAAGTTATAAATATAGACGGAGCATGCAATTGAACACTTCAAGAAAAGTAAAGTGAAAAAGAAAAGAATCTTTAATGTTCTGAAAATGCTTACTGCTGAAGGACGAACTCCTCCAAGTGCTGTGTAAAGGGACAATTTCCCAACAGGTATTCCCATCCCCTGTAACAGTTAGAACGTCATGATGTATAAGCTGGCATATGCATATTAATTATATTTCATTGCTGAACTTGTAAAATACATTTGACCTATAAGGGAAGGTTTCTGTTTTGCACACAGTGCATTTCAATGCAATATGTTCATATCCTCCAATTATCTACAATTCACATTCACATTTACCTGACATCCGAGATCTCCTAGTCCCAAGATTCGCTCACCATCAGTGACAACGATAACCTGGATATTTCTTTCTGGCCAGTTTCTCAACACATCGAGTATTTTCCCCCTATGCAACCAATCATTTCCAGAGGCAATACATCAATACAACTAACTAACTCATAAACATACTATACACATATTCCCAATAAACAATCACATCCGTACTTTTCCTTTAGGCTAATGTATAGACCTTGAGGACGCCTAAAGATGCTACCATATTTCTGGCAAGCTTCACCAACTGTTGGAGTGTAAACAACCGGAAGCAATTCCTCAACATTGTCTATAAGAAGTTTGTAGAAGAGCCTCTCATTCCTCTCCTGTTAAACCAAAATTACAAAAAGGAGAAAAATCAGCACATAAGGGCAATAATAATCAACCACTTCTAATGGACTCCAATTTTCAACAGTTTAAAGGCGTCCTGCATCCTTGACGAGCGCTAAACAAACAAGCCAACCACATACAACAAAGACTCTAAGTGTAAAAGAAAGCTTGAAACCATGTAATAAACAACGTACCTGAAGTTCCATCATGGCCATATACTTTTGAAGGGGAACTTGATATTGTCGGATACTGCTCATCAACTTCTTTTCCTGGAGCTGTTGAGTAATACATGCTGGAGGCAGAAGGCCACGTAGGTAGTGGGCATCCCTCTCTTTTTCGGTGAAAGCAAGCCCTTTGTTGTGGTGTGGATCCCTCAACATAGAGTATCCGCTGCAATCCCATGAAAACGCAAATAAATCAGTGATTCTCTTTTATATTTAGGTGCGTTAAGATCATTTTACTCGAATAGTTCAGTACCGTGCTAGCGAGGATAACGTAGAATTCGAATATTTACGATGAAACAAGGCTAAAAATAGACATTTTATTCACTCATTTGCACTTTAGCTTTAACCAATCTGACGCATTTTTTTACTAAATCAAACGTGATAACCACATCACTTTGTCAGAGTCCTTGATGGTTTACTGTCTAAATATAACTTGCCAACAAAAACGAAAAGTCAACTGATACCCGCCAAGAATCCGGTTCAACCCAAGCAATCAAGAATAGTAACAAAACGACTTGTTGCAAGCGAAAAATGGTATCATAAGAATTAATTAAGAAAAATAGCTAGATTATCCTGGAATCTAGAAGGAGCTAAGCTGAAAAGTAACACTTGGGAACAGTTCTTGAGAATCGAACAGCAAGCAGTCGGTGAAGCTACTGAGTGGTATCAAAATTCTTGAAGCAAAAAGAAGAAAACCAAAAGGATCGGTGACAAGATCAAGAGATCATGGATCAGTAACGATACAACTCAAGAAACAAAACTCCGATCGAGCAGAAAATACGCTGTCATAAATAATTAGAGCCAAACAATAAATGGTTTGACCGACAACGAGAGCGGGAAAATGAGTAAAGAAGTATAGGATCAGTAAAAAGAAAAAGAAAGAGCAACCTCGCGACGGAGATCGTCCAGGGAGTGACAAGCTGGTCTTCGGTGGCGCTATCCTCACCGTAAAGGTCCTCAACGCCACCGCCTACAGTGCATTTTGGGTCCATGTCGAGCACCGACGCCCCATCTCTCATGTCCTTCATCGTGCTCTCCATCTTCTCTAATTTGACTCAAGGCAAAAGCAAAGTCTGCAATGGAAGGAAGCAGAGAGTACTAAACATGTACATATAAATGTGTGAAATGCTAACAGTACCAGTTGCGTAATTTCTTGCAACTGAGGGGGTTCTTCGTTTGATCTACTTTATTGGTATAATTATTAGGACTTTAAAAAGGAACTAAGATAAATATCCGATTGTCTTTTTCTTTTATACAAGTGTTAACTGAACTGAGAGTGGAGAACTTTTGCATGATTAAACGTTTGATTCATTACAAGACAAAGACAAAGAAAAAGAAATTTGTATAGATAAGATGGGAGTCATGCTCATGCCAGAGAAGACAGGGACAGGTATTTCTTAAGTGGTTTATCAAAATACCACATCGCCCCCGCCACCTCTTGACTTGACCTCAACCAATCTCGAATTGATCTTATAAAAGCTAATAGGAATATCTTCTACCAAAAGAAGTATCAAGTATATACTTACTCACTTCTATTGCTACTTTAGTTTGACAGGAAAAAGAACGGCATTTACTGCCATTGGTCGATGTTGATTGATGGGTTTACATTAAAAAGTAGGACAAATCATGCACTTCCCTTCTCTTTATTGTTTCCTCCTTTTCTTTACATTGAATTGAATACAATCCCAACAATTATATACAAGGATAAGCAGCCCCTGCGAATATTTGCATTACTTTACGTAACCAAAGGCTATTTTTTGTTATTATCACGAGCCGGATGGGTTTAAAGAAAGACTTATGACATCTGTAAAGATTCCCCAAAACACTTGCAAGACGGACTACATGAGTATCACGACGAGCTCCAATTAGTGTCGTATATAACATGTGCTACTCTTAAAAAGATTCCCATGTTTCTATGTTTTAGAGAAAAAAATTTAATTTAGTTTCGGGAATAATGAGACAGGGCACATATATATCATGCCTTACACATCAAAGCTCCATGCTATACCTACTTCACATTTGAAAAAGTATATTAAATAGCTACACTGGCTTCAACTTGTAACTCAATCCAGCTACTTAAAAAACACAGGAAATACAAGTTTTTCAACATCTTCAAATAAACCATATAAATTTTTAAACAATTTAAATTTGCACCAACAGTCATGTTTCAACATCTCATCCCATTCTTCTTGGAATAGTATATGACATTGTAATAGGAATATGGCAAATAACCAAAAGACTTACTTGCACATGTTTGTTTGTGAAAGCTGTCAAAGCACTTTCCTTTCCATTTCCTTTTATGAAAAATAAAATATTTCTCCTAAAAGGTCGGTGAGGTTTGTTACTGCCTTTGAAATTTGGATTTTTTAATTGCCAAAAGTGTTGCTTATAGTTTGGGTTTATTCAGGGAAGATATCACTTTCCCGCGCTTTTACGTGACAAATAGGATATACGTACTCGGGCTCACTAGACTGTACAAGGCCGCTAGTAGAATGAATCTAAAAAGAGGGTCGTAAGCAACAGCATCCTCATTCTGTGACTGCAAGCAATAAACAAACCTTGTAAGTTGTAACCAAGTTACTGCTCAAAATATGTCGCAACTCATATATTCCATATTGCAAATACAGAAGCATTCAAATTTGGTAAATAAAAATGTGAATGTGTAATAAACTCTCCAGTCAATCAGTTCAAATGATGTAACATGTAAGACCTGTGTATTGGATTAGAACGAAAATTGTTCACATATTTACAAGACCAGGCCAGGGCAAGCCAAGCCAAGGGGATACTAAGGAGCTCTTCCAGAATCAAATCCGTGCAGGCTCACAAATTAAAGAATAGTTATCATTTCTGGTGCAGTTAATCTGAACAAGAATATGGCAGCTCAGCTCGACCATTTCAAGGTCTAGAAGTTTTAAAATTATACGCAACCAATAGAGAGACAAAGGGGATGCTTGCCCTCGTACTTTGGAGTTTGCTGCTTCATCTTAAGTGATTCGCCAGAGACTTGCAGCCCCTTAATCACCTGTTGTAATTACATAGAGAGACGATATATGGAAGAAGACATGTTTCATCCATTAGTTTCACATCATTTTGACAGATTAAAAAGCCATTTCTCCCGTAGAATATTAAGAAGAGTTGATGTCGCATCTTATCATAGATGAAAGCAACTAAATGGTAACTAGTCATGGTAATGTAGATGTAGCAAGGCCCATAGATTCTGCAACTTCTCTGGCAGCAAAATTGTCTGCTTGTTCCTACACAGAGCAAAGACAAAGTTTCAATAAAAGAATAAATATCATAGACCAAGATCCAAAATCATTCTTCGTACTAGCAATCTTGTGGCAGACTATTACAGTAGTAATCTGAAACATTTGTATCTGAACACACTCAAACAGAAAAGTCACACGCAAGTAAATGTGGAAGCATGAATTCACGCACCTGAAGGCGATGCAACAAATACATCAAGAAAAGATGTACAAAAACCTGCAAATGATTTCTCATAATCAATATATCGGTAAAATGCATTTTCAATTCTTATACAAGACAATTCATTTTATGAAACAAGAATTACGTTTACCAGATAGAAAAGCAGGATAAGTCGAGCTGTTGGATAACGCCACAAAAATCTTGTGGCTCTGGCAGCCCCTGAATCCAATATTTTTGCTGCCTTTTGCAACTGCACAATCAGTGAGAGAAAGAATGTCAAAATAGATAAGATATCAAGTAGTGTTTAAATTATGTACAGATGATTACCTGTATGCTTGCTGCTTCCATATGACGATGGTACAAGGGAAGAGGCCTGAAATTATTAGTTCATAAGAAAAGATAATGGACACCTAAACTAGGTTTTAACGTATGGGTAATGCAAAATATAAATACATTTAAAGCAGCTCATACATTGAAATCTATATTCATTGAAGGGTGGGAGTTCCAAATTTTGATTATGATGCTCATTCAGTTGATCGGATGAAGACTATAACAGAAGAAACAGCATAATCTACAGATGGATCAGTATTTAAGAAGGACTGAAAGTGTGGAATGAGGCTGGATTAGAGATGGTGAACACATCTGCCAATACTACAGCTGCAAATCACTTAACAAAACTCCTAGGTCCTTCGACTGTTTTGTTGTCATCACATTAATTTCTTCAGGTAATTCATTCACATGCTTTTTGCAGTTTCTGAAAATCACACCTACGGTGTACACGCCCAAGAATATTCATCTCAGTTTATCTTTTAGCATATCCACAAACTCACACCACTAAATTGGTTTGGAAGTTTTCATCCTACATAAAATTGAAATATAATACAGCAACATTGTAACGCGACTCACAAGGCTGTGGCACCTTGGGTCCACTCTGTATTTAGTATAAAATCCTGAAGTAAATAAAGTCTTCTCCCCAAGAGCCCCAGATTTAACGTCTAGCCCCACTGTTATACATATCATTCTCTTTCATACCCAAAAGCATTTGCTACAAGGTGAAAAGGCCGAGGTCCAGTGGGAAAAAATATGATACTGCATCTATTTAAGTTAAGACGTGGTCTGCAATCATATGGCATCATGAAGAACCAAGCTTATATGTATAAACAATGAACCACACCTAAAAGCTGCAATGTCAAGTAAAGAAATATTTTGTTTATTATCCAATAAAGAATTATTTGAAGTAAAAGCTCCTTCGCTCAACATCTATTATCCAATAAAGAAATCACGACTCTGTAAGTATGAAATCTAGTTACACCAATACAACAACCAGGTGGCATCTTATTTCCAGTTAATTCAATTCCTTGCCCCTCAGTTCACAAAATGACGATTGGTCTACCAGGACAAGTTAAATTAATATTTCAATTTTCAATGCCCAAACTAAAGTATGAATGTGCTCAATGAAACACAACATGAGAGGAACCAAAAGGAGTGTCTGATATATTATAAACAAAGGACTTACTCCAGCGCATTCATTTCAGTATCTTCTTCCCAAGTTGAGGATGGACGACGCAAAACTCTACTCCTTTCTGCTTCAACCTATTTCATAGAAATAACACATTGACCAAGGTAGAGTATCTGAATCTGAATATATAACAGAATGAGATACATAGATTGGTTATACTATTAAATAGCACCATAAGCTCTAATTGCAGACCTGTGTTTCTTGAATACGCTTTAGTTCTTTTTCCAACTGGAACTCTGCTGCAGCTTTTTCACTAGCCATGGTTTCTAACTGAGTTTGTTTGTAGTACTGCACCATTAGGTAATATTCAGACACAGGAACCACCAAGAATCATGTTTCCAAAACTGCAAGAGAACTTCATTTAGATTACCAATAGATCAGTTAGCTCTCGGTAGCGTTTTTCTAGTTCCATGTGTTCCTGTGAGAGGTCCATGATAAAATTCCAACATCAGGAGCTTTCCAAAAATATAATAAAAAAGGATAAAACGATTGAGAGAAAAGATGAGCTCAAGTAGCAGCTACATCAGAGATATTCTATACCACCCACAAGAGAATATAATGTTACATAAATTAGCAATTAGTGCAAGCAAAGAAAGGTGACGATGAGCTTATGACTGATAGTTGATACAATAGATAAAGCATGGGAATGTATCTGTAACTAACTAATAATTTTTGTCTTGAGGTCAAATATAAATAATGAATACTAGTTAACATGTTAAATAATCCACATCTTTAAGACTGGTTAACTTATAATCACATTACCCGCCGTGAATAGTGCTCAGCATCCCTCTTCATAGCAGCCATTTCAACTCTCATCTTTTGTAATTCAGCCTGCATCAGACAAAGGGAGAACTCAATATAAAAAAGACAAAACTAGCCACCCATTCTCAATGCTAAAACTTGTGAACATTATTAGAGAGGCTCCTCATCAGCACCTCCAAACATCAGTATACAATAATTACAGAATTTGGAATTGAAAATAAGAATACAAAAAGTAAAAAAAATAAAAGCAAGAGAATCTTGCCTCCACAGAAGAAAGCTTGTTTTCAGCATCTCTCTGACCTTGGCGGGCACGTTCCACTTCTTCCTGCCATGCCTGTATCTGAAGAACTAAGAAGTCATAACTATGGTAAAAATGCAGTAGATAATGATGCAGTAAGACCATTATCACTGTTTCACTCTTAAGAGCACAGAAGCACAATTGTCACTTGATGTATAAGAAAATAATTGACATGGATGATTGTAGCCCCTATGGATTTTTTATTTTGAATTTCCTAATTCTTATTTTATTCTATAACTATTTTTTAATATAATTATTAGTTTATATTTTTTTATTTTCTTTAGAGTTCTCAAAAAAGTCTATCAGAAATAGCCTCTCCACTAGTTACGAGTAAGGCTGCATAGTACTGGACTTCCCTAGAACCCACATCTCAGCTGGATTTCTACTGAGATGTTGCCGTTAATTGTAGCCCAACCCTTAATAATAGTGGGAGTTACAAAGCCAATGATCAGCTGCTATTTCTAAACAATGGCTATACTGTTTCCAAGTCCCAATTAGAGTAAAACTAAAAACAAAAATAAAAATTCTATTTTGACCAAAAAAAAGGAACTAAAAGTGGCTCATATAATATAACTGGAAAAAATTGTCATCTGCATGATATACAGTTCTCTGAGGCAACAAGACAAGCACATGAATTTGCAATGAAATTCTGGCCTAACACTATTTTATTCATAGTAACAAAAACATAATGCAATAGCTATCACAGCAAACCCTCTGTAGAAGTATTCAGAAAAGTTTTAACCATCATTATTGAGTAGATGTGAATCCACATTCTATCCATCCCAAAACATGGAAAATTAACTAACAATGAAGGACCGGAAATCATGATGCCTTAGTCAAGACCTTACAGGAAAGTTCAAACCTATTAAATGGGTAGAAAACTTATTAAAATTGGTATGTTGAAGTCAATATTATAAATCCTGTCCATAAAAAGATATTATGAATAATGAGAATGAATTAGTATTAAATTCTTATGAAATTATGGACATCCCTCAAACTGTTGTTCAATTTCAAGCAGACCCTAATCGTTAAATTTCAACACTAGATTTATGATCTTTAATGTAATTGCAATATTGCCTTTTTGTCTGATAATAAAGACAATAGCACAACATTCTGATGCATCTACAAACAACTCAATACATTTACAACCTAAACTAGTATTGGGTTCTAGATCCACCCGTAGATCTATCAGAAGATAACATCTGACCTCTTCAATTAAGCAGTGATAAATTGAGAAAGTACAATATACCTATCAACTACATCATTCTACATCCAATGGATACATATTGTAATGCAAGTTAAAATGTAAAAAAGTTAAATTAAATTATATATGCTTATAGTGTGATAAAAAATTTGGGTAACAAAGAGCATGTGAGCTTCCTGCTTTGGAGAGCACACTCATAACAATATACAATAAGCTCATCCAATCAGATTGGTCCACTAAAGTACTTCTTATGTGCAAATCAGCATCCAAATGAATGATGGCAAAAAGATTCTTCACTATAACATCAAGTTGTATAATGAAGTAATAAACTGGGAAAATTTTCATCCCATACTGTTTGTATAATATAAAAAAAGATCTTCAAAATCCTGCTAATGAATTGAACCATCTATTTCAAAGAGCACACTCTAGACCTTCACAATGGTACCTGAATCACTTGACTTGCCTCTTCTGTAGACTTCTTTTGTCCCCGGCGAACATGAGTTTCCATGTCTTGTAACTCCTGATTTAGTGACGCACATTCAACCTGGTGACATATGGCAATAAGTTTGGAACTTCTTAGATGGAAATCAAGATAGGGAAAACAAGGATAATTGTGCTTGTCTTCCTTTTTTTTTTTGGGTACCTCAAGAAGTGCAACCTTCTGCTCGAGCTCTGCTGCCTTAAGTGTCCTCTCATCTGCAATTCTCTGATAAGATAGTAAAATAGAAGCATTCAATGTAAAGAAAACATGGAGTTGGCAAGCACTAGGCTAGTCAACATAACATTAATATCTTGGACTCAAGCAGGCACATTATTTTCTGCTAAAACATGCAACTACAACTATGTTATTACATACAATTCCAATGCTCTGGGAGTTCGATAAGCTTGAATAATTTGACTATTCTAGTATCTTAAAGGTGAAAAGCAGTTAGCTAAGTCGTGACTGTTCCCATTATCAACTACCTTCAATGGCAATATATGATTTAGTATAAAGACACGTGGAACTTCTATAATTACCTGGGTCCTCGCAAGGGCTGTAGACGCCTCAACAGCTCTATGTTCCAGTTCCACTTCCCTTTCCATCGCTGCCTATTTCACAATTGAAGATTATGATGCAAGTTTCAACTGGATTTAAATAATTTCTCAAGCATGAATATATTATGCACAAACCATTTTGGTGGCATTATGAGCTGTATGTTCTTCTTCCGCTCTTCGTTCAGCAGAGGCTAACTCCTCTCGTACAGCCTTAAAAGTACTAAATGATATATCAGACTTCTAAGATAGTGTAGTATGCAAGAATATGTCAAAACAATTGAATATAAAATAAACATTAGTGGTGAGGAAGATAAACTGCTGTACCTGCATCATTCTTGTCTCTGTGAGCTCCCTATTTCTCATTACGGCCTCCACATTTGCCTGAAATTAACGAAGTGTTACTACATGGAAAGAAATGCAGTGAAATTCACTTAAATTTTTATAGAAATGCAATGATTTCTCAACATAATTTTTACATAAATGAGATGGTTTCAAATAAAAGAAAGGAAGGTTAGATAATTAGAATACAACAAACAAAACAAATAATTGCACCATAGTACATAAGAAAATGAAGAAAAAAAAAGTGCTCACATGATATTATTTACCATCATCTCTTTTAAAATATAGAAGAAGTGAGAAAGTGAGACTTATAGATAATATTCCAGAAACAATGCTATAATTACAATAACAGATTACACAAGGTTATTAAGTTATTTGTTTCATTGAAAAACAACTTATAGCTAATATTCCAGAAACGATGGCATAATTACAGTAACAGATTACACAAGGTTATTAAGTTATTTGTTTCATTGAAAAACAAGGCACTGGACAAAGCCCTTTGCCTAAATTTCTGGGACTCTTTAATATTTGACAATTCCTTCACGGCTATTCAAATATATGAAAAATATGAACTCATCAAGTTATAAATTAGAAGCAGCATCAACCTGCAAGGAAGCCAAATTCCCTTCAGATAAAGCAGCCTGCTTCTTAAGTGCCTCCATAGAACTGACAAGTGCTCCAATTTCTGCATTTTTAGCAGCCAAAGCCTCAGTCATATTAGACTCTACTCGTGTCACTTCACTTTTGGATATAGACAAATCTTGTTGTAGTTGCTTTATGCAAGCCTCATATGATTTAGTGAGCTCTCTCTGTTAAGGCATCATCCAAAATGCTCAATATAACTGCAGCAATACTAGATGATATACATGTAAAGGTGAAGTTATTAGAACAATGACAGAACATAGATTCCACATTCACCTCTGAACCGAGAAGTTCTTCCAGTTGGGCATTTTCATATTTGTATTCTTGAACGCGGGCTTGGAGTCCAGTACAAACCTGCATGTTGACATTTCAAAAGTCAATTCTGCTGCTAGTGAAAACATACAAATGGTTGACAGCCCAGTGAATGTGTTCGACCTGTTGCCAGTCAAAACCCTTTCCATGTGAAAGTCTAAGACTTCGAAATTACTTAAATGAAAGAATGCATTCAACAAAAAATGACTAGAAATCAATAAAAAACAGGGATCAAACTATTTAATCCAAAAATAACGTAAGCCAGAACCATGTGCCAAGTACCTTCCAGATCTTGTCAAAGTGAGAACACTACTATGAAAGAAAGTTGATTACATTCAATACAATAGCAATTCGAATAAGTTGTAACGAATATAAATCACAATCACATTTCAGCATATAAATGCATACGAACAAACATGCTAACTAAAACTTACCCTTGCCAACCGTGCCTCTTTTGACTGACCAGTAGAATTTGCAGTCTTAAGCAGTATTTGAGCCTATATACAACTAAATGTATCAATCAGTAATAATTAACAAGAAAAAGGTGCGAGATAGCTGTTTCAGTAGTACAGTGTAAGTTGTGGTAAATATTTTTAAAATATATCTGTACCATCTTTTGTCTTGAAGAGTTACCTCATTAAGTTGATCCTGCAATTTTACAGAAGCATCACCTTTGTGCTCTAGTTGCTTCTTTTGATCAACAAGAGGTTCAACTTCATGATGGACATCATTCAAGGGAGTTCCACTTGTGACAGGAGAGTCCTTGTTTACTAATTGAGATTCCGCTTGGTCAACAATTGAAGGAACATCAACATTTCTTAACTTGATATCTTGACCAGCATTATCTTCTTTAACATTTTTTGGGTCTTTGGCAGGTTGTTCCAACGAACGAAGATCTATGGGAACATCAGAAGCCTTCTCATTGAGAAGCTCGCCATTTGTAGTAGACATAGCAATGTCAGCATCAGTCACAGTGACAGACACTTCAGGATTGTCAGCATCATTTTGAACAACTTTGTTATCTGGACTCTCAGATAATGAAATAGTGGGAGGATTATTATCAGTATTAAGTAGTTGCTGAGTGCTTGGTTGGTCATTCAACTTGCTAGAAAGGGTTTCATCATTTTCGACAAAAATTATATTCCCATCTTTGTCAGATGACACATTGGATTTTGATGTCTGCGAACTAATTATCCCCTTTTGAGGAGATCCATTTTCAAAAAGCATCTTTTGAGCCTGAAAACAATCCAATTATAAGCCAAATCATCATAATGCTTTCCAATAAAGACATATGTCGCTGGAATCAGCATAACTAAGCATTATCCAGAATTAGAGGTATGTACAAGTACCTTTGGCCTTGATTTTTTCCTCTTAGGTTGAGATCCTTGTCCATTAGATTCTTCAATTTCACAAGAAAGGAGATATTAACAATATGCAACCGGTACAACATTCTGAAAATTTATCTTCAAAATAAGACATTCTTTCTCTAGGTATATTACACTCAGATCAATAGATGGGCATTTCTTTCTATGTGAAAAGTAGTTGACCACAACTGATGCAGAATGCAAAATAGCATATTCAGGGGTACTTTAGTAAATTCCAGAATTGTTGGAATTTCTGAAATAATTATATTTCTGTTTTAGTAGTTCTAGTTCTAGATTTATTTGGTTTTCCTAATCTAAATAGGATTAGTTATGTTTTTCCTAGATAGTTATACTTTCTTAATTAGGATTAGAATCCTTTTCATATTAGGATAACAAGTAGCTCTATATAAAGCTCATGTTATGCTTTATTTTCAGAACAGATTTGCTTAATAAATATTCAAGCTATTATGCTACTTTGATTGTGTGAAACAATCTTTTCTTAGGTGTGACTCCTGAGAATCCTAGGTGAGAAACTTAGGTTATTTTCTTCTAGGTGTGATTCCTGAAAATCTACCCTTCAATTCCTATTATTAACCCACCGAAATATCCTAAACACCCAACCTCTAAGCTATCCTACATCAACAACTTTAGTGAAATTCAACTTGAAGTAGAGACTGAATGATCTTGTCACAATGAGTTTCTGAATTTAGTAGGATGAATCGAAATCAAGGTTGTTTATTTATTCATAAATAAGTAATTACTTTTCCACAATGTCTTGTCCTTAATAAATCTATCATTCCAATTGTGCCTAAGGTTAAATCACCATAGTCGTAAGTAGTGCAACATGTTATCTTCATAATAAACTTACAATCAACTGATAAAGCAGAGAATGTAGCTTTTTCAAATATGAAAGCTACATTATAAAACGGAAAAAATCAAAGTTGAATTGAGAAGATAATATGAGTCACCTGGGGGCTGAATATCAGAATGCTCTTCTGGCTTGTCGCCAACAACCAGCTTTGCCCTTCGGTCTACAACTTCAAGCAAATCTGTAACAGAAAAGTAATGTATCAACAGCATTTAAGTAACTTCCAACATGCTTGTCAATCATAGGTAGTTAGATAAATCAATGGCACAAGGCATTTCGTGAAGAAATTTGATGAAAGTATCAGCTTCGCGGAATTGAGTGAGAGAATGACACTAAATTTTAAGTAAGAACACTACGGTGCATTTTAGCCAATAAACTTCTGATACTGCTCTGATAGCTGCACTTCTTTTGGCTTGAAATAGTGGTTCATAATGATAAATAAGTCCTTTCTCGCATATACCTTTCAATGGCCATGGAGATTGAACACTTAGACATTAAATTTCATTTCACATTAAGCTAAAAAGATTTTACCAACTAAATTTTCAGCAATGGTTATTCTGTCACTAAAGTAATGTGATGCCAACGGCATAAGTTACGAAAGCAATGCGTGCTCTCGTCTCTTTTAACTTCGGTAGCCGTCAAATCAACAAATAGTAAAAGGCAGCTTTAACTCGATTACTCCCACAAACCAGAATACTCCCGTTGCTAATCCTAAAATCTATAAGCATATAATGCGAGCAGATAATTATAACCATAAAAAAAAAACACTAAATGACAAGCGATGAAGAAAACTGGGTCAAAACAGAGAGACGTGAAGATAATTCTACTAGATTGGTTTCCGCAAAGTGATAAACGAAGATGATTGTCAGATCCATACCTTCAGCGGCTTTGAGCCACGAAGCCATTGACTAATAAAAGCTAAATTAGATTTTTTGGAGTAGCTCTCTCATGCACCAAATCTCCGATGCAATGCCAAAAATAATTTGGTTTTGGACAATTCTTCATATAATGATAATGATAATAATCTCGAAAGCATGGTAGTTAGAGAAAGAAAAGAAATGGCGATTGTTGAGTTGAGATGAGACGAGTGAGCTTGAAGGAAAGAAAGAAAAGAAATGGCGATTGTTGAGTTGAGATGAGACGAGCGAGCTTGAAGGAAATGGGGTACTGTTACCCTGCCGTCGAGACTAGCGTAACATTCGCTGTTGGAGAATGAATCATCTATATTGCCCAATGGTGGGTCCCATCCATCTGGGCCGAAGACCTTCTTCATGTATGCTTTCCGTCTGGGTCTGGGCCATTCGGATTTTAAGCCATCCAAGTGATGAGCTTGCTTCTTCTCTCTTGCTCTTCCTTTATGCCTCCAAAATAAGCGTAGCAACTCGTGAAATAACGACTCAGCATCATTATCATAAGACTCCGTAGTATCGGAGGTCCCGCATCCCTCTAGTACCGAAGAATAAAAGGAATTGTGAGAACAATGGGTAAGACACTGAAATCACATGCAAACAATAAATAGTCACTGATAGTGCTCTTAATCTCTTAACCGACAGTATTTTCAATTTTGTAGGCCAATAGTGATTGAGTGAATTGGCTTCAAAGTGTTAAAGACAATTAGGCCTACGACCGATACATGTATTCAACATTAATTGTAAAAATTCATTCCATGCCGATTCTTAAAGAATCTATTACGGGAAGATCGCTCACAATATAAGCTCAACAATTGGAGGAGAACAAGACCAATCTAAATGGTCTACATGGGACGTGTTCTTCCGTATGTAAGAACTTAAAGGAGCTGATGGACAGATATTTTTACAAAAATTAACGAATCAACCACATCCTTAAGGATTGCTGACATCACGGACGGCCCAACTACACTGTCCAGCCTAAATAGCTGCCAAAGGTAATTTCACAACTGCAATTTCTTGAGAGACAATAATGTGCTCTTTGGCGTATATGGCAAGATAAAACTTATCTACCAGATGATAACCCGACAGTCTCAATGATCGCGAAGGAGCCAACTCCCCCAAACTACAGATTGCTTAACTTAGAAGCATACAATGCAATAACGCCTCACAAATCATATTGTTAGGTACCAGAAGATGAAGCATCCTCAAATACTCTTAAAGGGCACATCTTTCCAAAGATTGATACCAAACCACTTCAAAAGGGTCAATTTCAAGTTTTGGGCAACTCATATCTATATCTGAATCTCATTTTGCCAATATTAACAGTAAAGCTAGAAAATCTTTAACTATTTTTTATGTGACATAGATATAAGGGGAAAACCTCAAGTAGTACATGCAAAGATTTGGCATGAAGGTCAAACAAGTGCTAAATATGAGCTCAACATTAGTGGCTATTGCCTTCGTAAAAGGCATATGCCACCATCAACTTACATACAGATGACTCTAGATGGAAAAGGTATATACTTTAGAAGAGGTATAAGTATAGGCATAAAGATATATTGTCCTAAAGGAAGAGGAGCATTCCCTAGTGAAAGCAGAACGATCATTTAAGGAATAGGACGGTAGAGAAGGAGATAATTCAACAAGAAAAGGCTCGTGGGAAGGGATAAACAGAATACATGAGAACATGTATGCTTAAAGGCATTTCGTTGCCAAGGCTAAACACATCTCTTGATCACATTTTCAATTATACTAAGAGTAAAGATCTCATCTTGTTGTCAAATATTCTTGAAGTTAACTTTCGCTAAGATCACAAGCACGAGACTGAGGCTTATCATGATATACATAAAGTGATGGATTCTTAATTAAACAAAGGCAAGTAGAATAGTTTCTGACCGACAACCCAAGGCATGGAGGTAGCAAGAAGTATTGTTTTTCTGGTCTAAAGATTGTTGTGATAGATCTAGAGGACCATCACCAAGGGTTGAAGCTGTTAATACCATTGTCAAGGGAGATTTGCGGGTGACTAAATCGTAGCTCAAAAGATTTGTGGACAAATTCAAAGCTATAGCTAATATTGTAGGAGAAGGAAAGAGAAAAATAAGAGTGAGAACAAATTGTATACAGAGAAGAAGACCCTAAAGCAGCCAGCTCCCATGATGATTTGATAGTTATCGCAGCGAACTTGGTAAACTACAAGTTGAAGAAGGTTTTGGTTGATAATGGGAGTTTCATGAATATCCCGTTTTATGATGCATTTAATGCATACAAAGGCATAACTTATACCTGAATCAACCCTACTAGTTGGCCTTGGGGGAACTCAGATCCAAGTATTAGGAAAAAAATCACTCTATAAAATAAGGTGATAGACCAAGACAACCTACTAGGTTTAGAATTACATATAGTAGACAAGCCTTCGTCGTGTTCCTATGAAGACCTTTATTATCTTCTCATAAGGTTGTGGTGTTGTCTTATCAGTTGTTAACAAAACTCCCCACTAACCAAGGTGTCGCAAAGGTGTATAGAAATTCGAAAGCAATCAAAGAATATTATGTAACTTCTTTGAAGTCTAATAGGAAATGTGCTCAAGATTTAAGTCAGAGAATGAGGGCAAGAGCAGATAACAGAGCATGTTAGAGAAATGTTTAAGTTGAACATAAGGAGGCACATACAAGAGAAGTTGGTAAAGGTAGGACTTGGATGTAAAAGGCATATTAAGAGTTGATTTTAAGGGAATGTACAAACATTTTTTGCTTGAAAATATGAAGATATAGGAGAAACTGACCTGGAAGTAGGAGTGCATAGATTGAACATTGATCAACATAGTGAAGTTCAGTATCTAGTTTAGTTAACCAACATAGTGATGGTCAATAAGTCAAAGTGGAAAATGGTGCATATGTATAATCTTCACCAACCTAAATAAGGCCTACCTGAAGGATAGTTATCCCCTGCCTAGGATTAGTTGGTAGACACAAGGCCACGGGCCATAAGTGGTTAAACTTCATTGACTCATACTTAGGGTATAATCAGTTTCGTAGGCACAAGCTAGACGTGGAGAAGACATCTTTCATTACCTATGACAATACTTATTACTATCGGATGATGCCATTTAGGTTAAAAATGTATGACCTACGTGCCAAAGATTGGTCAATAAGGTGTTCAAACCCCTATTCGGTAAAAGTATGGAGGCCTAAATGGATGATATAATGATTAAGACCAAGAGTAATGGTAGCCATTTCGTACATCTTAAAAGCTACTTTAATATATTATGAAGGTTTCAGACCCTAAAAGTGCACCTCTAGTGTATCAACAAAGAAGTTCCTAGGATTTATGGTCATTCAATGAGGCGTAGAATGTTTAGAGGCTCACAGTGAGGCTAACAAGCTTATCTATATTTCTCTATAGATGTATCGACCATTGCAAAGGTTGGCATATATGGTATGACCCGACGTAGGCCTGGGTTGATTAGGCTTTAATCTAGGCCCAAGCTTGAGAGGATCATCAGGCTAACCCAAATTGGTTTAGATAAAATGGAGTTGTTTGTTTAATAACATGACTTTTTTTTTTCAATAGCTTCAAAACCAATTAACCAAAATGACTTAGCTCTATCAAAACGATGTTGTTTTGGTCTTAATCAATTGGGATGGCCTTAACTCGAGGAAAGAAATGAGTTGATCCCAAGACCCACTGCTAACTCTAACCCTTACTTACCTTTCTTTCATGCCCTCTAATAAGCAGAAAACTTTAAATAAGGACCATAGTAGGCCTTTGAGGAGTTAAAGGTTTATTTATGATACCTCTTTTGTTATCTACCTTTTGCCTAGATTAAAGGATTAAAGGGTAGTAATGATGGGAAAGAGAGTAACAAATTGTCTGAGCTGTCGCTACTATCCTTGTCTTCCCTGTACACCAACTACCCCTAAAGATAAGGTTTAGAAAAATAAGGTAAAACTATAGCAAATGTTACATCTGCAGGTACATGTATTTTCTTGGAATGTGGACAATAACATTTATATCCTTTTGAAGTTAATTAGTGAGTATTCCAAAAATACAAATTTGACACTCTAGGCTCTAACTTATCCTATTAAGGACTATGAATATGAAAAAATGTCATACAACCAAAAATTCTTGGCACTAAGTTATTGAAAGTTTTCACATCTAGATAAAAATGAGAAAGACATTCCAAAGTAGTTTTTGAATTCAAAACACGCAAAGGCATCCTATTGTTCATGTATGTAAATGTGAGAACAACTTCCTTGTAATATTGTCTAGGTACATTATGATGAAACAATAATGCTCTAAAAGTATTCAAAAGATGACCATTCTTTCTATTTGTCATCCCATTCTGTTGGGTTATATAAATTCAAGATGATTTATGAATAATGCCCTTTTGGAAAATATGATGACAAAGTTTGATTAAAATAATCTCTTGCATTGTTAGCCCAAAATCGCTTAATTTTAGCACCAAATTGATTTTATGTCATTGAATGAAAACTTAGGACAATGTTACTCACATCAGATTTGTTTTCCAACATGAAAATCCATGCAACCAGAGTGTCAATAAGAGATATAAATCATTTAAAACCATTCATGTTAGGAATACGAGTAGCACCCAAATATCGCTATGAACTAGATAAAAAAGAGTAGATACTCTTTTATTTATAATTGGAAACGATGCAGGAGTGCGTTTTGTAAACTCACACATATGAAAATGAAAACTCCCCACATCTTTTCCATTAAACAAAGAAAGGGTGAATTATTTATTAGGTCCAATTCTCTTCTTTAAACCTGCTTCCTAAAATTCACAAAGGAAGGGTGAAATTTTGCTCAAAAGTTTGTCTTAGATAATTTCTTTGTAGAGATAAGGTTTATAGATAACTTGGGTACATGAAGAACATTTTTTAATAAAAATGATAAGGTAAGTTGTATATCTCCTATGCCAACTACAGTGAAAAGGGACCCATTAGTAACAGTAATCTTCTCATCACTCAGACAAGGGATATAGGTCTGAAATTAAGTGGATAATTGAGTCATATGATCAGTAGCACCAGAATCTATAATCCACATATTACAAAAAGGAGTTTTTTGAGGCATTAAATCAAATTAAAGAAGAAGAAATCAATTGTTGACTTTATATGCCAATGTGGGAATTGAAAGGAAGAAAAACGACTAAATGTGCAATTTTGCCAAAAATCAACATATGAACCAATGAGATTGAAACATGTGTGTAAGACTAGAAACTTCTTAAAGTGGGGAGTAGAAGAGAGGGGAGAGGGACATATATGGAGTGTTTTAACTCCAGAATTTTCTCTTCTCACCTCCTTTCCATTCCATCTCCTTTATCACATCATTTTGCATAAGGAATTAAGCTAATCCTACATAAAAAATCAAGGTAAAAGTTTGTGGTTTTTCTTCTCATCTTCATCTTCCTTGCTTTGCTTATGAAGAGTTGAAATTATAAGGTTGGATATGGGATTGAGATATGTATTTCTAGTGTTCTAGTTTGTGAATCAAGCAAAGCAAAGGGGAAGAGCAGAAAGAGTACTAAAAGAAGAGCTAATTTGCAAATTTCAAAGGTTTGGGACTCCACTTAGTTAATTTATGTATGTGTGTATATTTGAATATGTGAAAAGATTGATTTAGACATGGAATGGTGGCTAAAATGGTTATTTAATGTTACTTTGCATGAATTGGTTGAATATGACAAGAGACAGTCATGTTCAGTGAAATTCTGTCTTAATTAGGTTCTCAGTTCACTCAAATCAGTCTTATTTTTTGTCCATAACTCGACTTATAGACCTCCAAATTGGGTGAATCTAATTGAAAATGGAACTTAAGATATAGCACTAAAAAAATCTAGAAAGATCCAGAACTAATTCTGGCTGTATGATATTGGAAATTGAGATTAAAGATGATGACCTGATGTTGCCCCTAATTGGAGTAGGTTATGATGTTTAGTGCTTATCTTATAACCTAGAAGTCCAGATGGCCTGATCTTTGATGATATGGAAACTAGATATATAGGGGAACAAATGTTTAGAGATCTCAAAGCTTAAATTGAATTTTTTCTATATGAAAATTTCAGAAGTGGAGGTTGTCTTGTGATTTGCTTTTGGATTGATTTGTTTGTTTATTTTTAGACCCACCATGTGCTTTGCCCATTTTGCATTATTTTGAGTGCTTTGCCTCTATTTTTCTTTCACTAAACCATATCAGAACATTTTCTAATGTTTGTAAAAATTTGCAAACACCAAAAAATAAATGAAATATGACTTACCATATTTGAATGTGGGTGATTAAATATTGAAATTTAAGATTGAACATAATGTATGCTAAAGAAAATTTACATATATATAGATGATTTATATGCATATTTATTGCTTAGTATGACCATACAAGTTTACATACAGATTTTATGATTTCAAATGAATATCATATGACATTTAGGTGTATTAATCGTGAAAGTAGTAAATGAATGTTAAAATGTCTGCTTCATTTTCTTAGGGATGGATAGGCAGGCATGCCTATAGGGTTACAGTGCAGCTACTACATTTTGACACCACCAATGTTGGCCCCAGGTCTCGGTCCTTATTTGGTGGCGATAAGGCGGCAAAATTAAGGGACTTTCAAAATAAAATAAATAAATAAAACTACGATAAAGATTAAAAATTCATTGTGGGAGTAAAAATAAATACACAAATAATTAAAATAAAATAGCATAAAATAAAATGGACATGAAAATAATTCGAATTTGGAAGTCGGACAAAATACCACAAATGAATAAAGGAAATAAAAAGGAATAGAAAAAGTGGAAAAAGTTATGGCCGTGACTTTTGAAAACTCACGGCCGTGAGAAGAGGGTGTTGCGATTGCGCTTATGCACGATTGCAACTTTTGGTGAAAAGTCGTAGATCATGCACAAAAGTCACAGATCGTGCTTATGCACGATCGCGACTTTAATGAAAAATGGGGTTCGTAGCGATCGTGCTTATGCACGATCCCGACTTTCCTGCTGTATGCACCAACTTTAATTTATTATAACTTTCTACTCCAAAGTCTAAAATTTTCAAACTTTATGTCGTTGGAAAGCTAAGAAAATAATCCATAACTATCATAAAGATAATTTTGTCTAATTCTGCCTAGATCAATATAGTTTATTCATTGAAATTTCAGAACATACTTTTATCCCCTTATTTTCTTACTTTCTCTCATCTGTCAATATGCATTCTTACAAAAACAAAAGACCCGAATCCAAAAAACACAATTCAATACATATAAGACTCCTAATAAAACAGACTCCCCAACCTAACAATTTACTTAAGAAGAATTTATCTAAAAATCATTAAACTACTAACAATTTATTCCCAACACAATTAACACTAACCGCAAAGAAATTTATGCACAGATACAAAAGAAGTCCTTCAACCCTTCTTTCATTCATTTCTCCACAAGACAGAATTACATCTCTTAGATGTTATAAAGTTTATACATAACTTCCATTAAATATTCAGAGTTAGCACAGTAGCATATTACAAAAATACAACCACAAATGCTCATGTTTGATATGCCTCTGAAGTGTTCAGTAAAAATATGCTTTTTCTTCACCTGAGGAGTGGAAAAATAATGGGGTGAGCTAGGAAGCTTAGTGACTAATATGTTTATAGTCATTAGCGATGAACCATACACACAAAAACAAACATATACATAATTTATATCACCTTTAATTATACAGTATCCACGGCTCAAGCTCACAGATAACCATATTCTTACACAAATTGGATCAGGTAAATTCTTTAATCATCAAAACATAACACTAAATCATATGTCTTGCTTAGCAATTTAAAACAAAATGCACACTTATAATAGCTTGAGAGAATCTCATAGAAAGAAATGGCGAAACCGAAGCTTACACCATGAATAAAATGAGTCCATTTTTTGTAGCTCATATGTCACAAGCAGGCAGTCGGGAGAAGGCTATAGGTCAATGTGCACGTGATGAATAAAATGGTATCTCTCTTGCCCACATAAGCAAATTTCTGATATTTACTTATTTCATACCATAATCATATATTTTCATGCTTCTTATATTTTTTGTTTTTCATTAATATTAAAGCAGCAGAATTCTTGTAAAGCAAACATGATTTCAATCACAAATTATTTTTCCCATATTCAAAATAAACAAAAGCAAGCATTTAGGTACACATAAAGTCAACTAATTCAGCTCATCAACATAACAACTATAAACATATTACCCACCTATTTACTTGAAATTCCAAGATCAAGTTTCTTCTTCTTCTTCTTCTTCTTCTTATTCTTGCTTTTGACTTTCTTAGTTTCCTTCAAACAACCATATTTTCATCCAAATTAACATACATAAATAGGACTTCTATAATGTTATATTATCCAAAAATAAGCTTAGACTTAATCTAATCTTAATTTATCTAAGCTAGAAGAACTAAGATCTAGTTAAAAGTTCATAAAAATCTAAGAACATAAATCTCTCCTTCCTTTTCTTTCTCTCTTCATTTTCAGCAAATAACTTGTCTTCTCTACTTCCTTTTTCTATCAAAACAAGAAGAATAAATAAATGGTTACAGCTGAACCTCCTTCTTCCACTTCTTATCTCCTTTTTCTTTCTTTCCTTCTCCTCTCTATGCTTCGGTAGGCATTACGGAAGAACTGAGTTTTTCTTTCAACCTTATTCAATACACTTCCTTCT
>JANIIA010000191.1:16248400-16261835 GCA_027478495.1 Erythroxylum alaternifolium | reverse complement strand
ATTGACATTTGACTAAAAACCATTGGCATTATGACAAGAAAGTAGATGAGATATACATACATATATATATATACATATATATATATATATATATATAGAGAGAGAGAGAGAGAGAGAGAGAGATGAATATAGAAGGATAAAGACAATAAGCATAAGGAAAAACAAGAAAAACATTCTGATACAAAGCGACAGAGAAATAAAAAATTTATTTAAGAACCAAATTCGTGATTATTGACGGGAAACCTCACGAGGAGGTACAATACGAACACAACACTCCTTCAACTTATGGCAAGGGCTAGCTATTTTCTACGTAAAAAATTGTCAGATATCGAACTATAGAAAACCGTATGAAATTAGACGTGTAACCCTTTTGATTATATAAATCTGATGTGACAAATAGCTAAATCCCGATCCATAAAGTTGTCTAGAGGTGCACTGCAACAACATGTTTTGATAAGGATGCATTGAACTCTTTCGATTCCCAGAAAAAGCACACGCATCCTTGGCTTAGCCTGGAATTGAAAGTTCAGATGAGTTTCGGAGACATCTATTATTTTTAGCAGAATTTATCTGCCCCAAAGATCATGGTACGGAGATTCAAAGACACAAGTAGATTTTTGTAGCTTCAAATTCTTATAGAACTTCTCGATGAACTCCTCAGCTGCTTTGTCCACTTGTCCATTATTTTCCTCGTCCTTTAACGGAAAAGGCGAGTCTGTGATCCTCAGTTGTCGGACCATAGGGCTTTTTCCGAATCCAGGAAGGGTCAGCGGCGATGCCTCCACCACCACCTCCTTATTCAACATCTCCAGCATCTTCTGCACCGCAGCGACGGTGGGGACGTCGTTGTTTTTGTAAGACTTTGGAAAGCGATGGTGGAGGGGATGTTTGCGTTTGTGGTGTGTATGAATAGAGTAAAATGCAGGGCTGTTGCTGCAACTGAACTCGTATTCTCTAGGTGAAACAAAGGACAGAGCGTCGTCAGAACGGCAACTGAAAGAGGAGGAGTGATGGTTGTGGAAAGTGATGAGGTTGCCGATGGCTTTTTCGACGAGCTTGTTGCCTCGTTTGAGCAACATATGGAGATCAACCAGTACTCTGCTCTTTGATATGCCTTTTCGTATGATGAACATTACTGCACGTACTATGTGCCAAAGTTTCTTGACCACCTCTTGGCTACTAGCTTCCATCTCCATGTCTAGTATTTTGTGGCAATTTTTTCCCTTCTTTTTTCTTTTCAAAATGTGTACATAGAGAAACACAGAGAGAGAGAGAGAGAGAGAGAGAGAGAGAGAGAGAGAGGGGCAGGGTAATCAGAGAGAATGAATATTTGGTTTGTATGTGAGGGAGGGGAGTTATGTATTTAAAGGGCAAGGAAATTGCTAGTATAATAAGAATAAAATGCATTGTTATAGGCAAATGCACTATACTCTATGATTGCAATATGGCCAACAAAAATGGCCACTTTAGACTTTAGAGCAACAGAGAAGTAAATCTTACATTGGCAATTCGAGAGAGATTACTAGAAGGTCCCTATACGAAATTCTAATAAAATTGGCCCCAATGATTAGAGATATTTAGGGTTGTCTCTTAATGCCCAATTTGGCCGCCTTTGTCCTACGCTTAATGCCCGTAATACGTTGGGAACTTATTCAATAAATGGTGCCGGACCCCTATTTATGTTGCGGGAGTGTGTTAAATGGTCTCTATTGTAGCTAGGCCAATAGGCTATGGTTCGAAGTTGAAGAGGTCGACAATAAAGCATTGATAATAATTTACAGTACAATAATACAATTAATTAAGATCAAATAAAGTTTCTTAATTCAAGTTTTTTTATCAAAATTGTACAGCTTTTCTTTTAATCTATTTTGTTGGTTCACTAAATTCAACTTATTGTCTTGGATTAACTCGAACATATCAAACTTTTGAAGACTATAGGTATGTTAAATTTTTTCTTATGAGCTGGACAATAATTAATTGCATTTTAACGATTTTAATAATTTATCAGTTAAGCTAATCGTATTTAATCTAGATAAAAATAATAAAGTACCCTAGTAAAAGATCTGAATTAATGAACTGAAGTTTAGTGGAAAAAAAAGACCTCAATCAGTGTAGAACGGACTAATATTAAGCCTGTGATGGAGAGAGCCGATAGAGATGTTATGTATAAAAAGTTAAGGTCTTATGTAGTTGTTGTAGCAAATCGTGAACATACGGATACTCTTACTCATTCAAAGACTCATGTATACAAAAAGATACATAAATGTTTTAACGCATTGCAGTGAGCAAATCTCGTGAAGATCTTAATAAATTCGCGCTCGTTTTAGCTTCAAAAAGTTTATATAAAATTATGGAATCGAAATTAAATATTTTCGTATTTTTTCAATATTTTCCTTTCACGTTCAATTTGAGATACGTAACTAAAGTTTTTGTTACCCGTTACAAGGTATTCATTAATTAATCACCAACAAAATAGAAAATTTTATATGATATCAATTTATGGACTTATGATTAGTATAATCGATAAGACAAAATATTTAAAACTTAAAATGTTCAACTGGTATGAGATCATCATAAAACTGACTTAAAATTAAATTAAAGTAAAATATTTGAAATAAGATTGAAACATATTGTTCTTATTCATTAAAATTTTGAAACTTAATTGAAAAAAACATTATTAAATAAACATTAATTAATTAATTTTTATAAAAATTTATTAATTTATAAAAATTAACTAATTAATTAATAAAATAATCTATTTTAACAATAAAATTTATTAAAATAAATCAAACTGAAAAATTAAAAAATAAAGTAAAAAATTAAAAATGGATTGAATTTTTTAACCATTAATTTATATTATATTCATAAAAACGCGTGATTTTTTCGTCGTTGTTTATCTACTTATTTATGTAGTGACGATATTGGTTATATTTATTTTTAGTCTATTCTGTTAATTATTAATTGTGGAGTCAATACAACATTGTAAAGTCACGGACTCACCGGTTCTTAATTTCTCCGCTAAAGAAAAGAACGGCGTGAAGGCGCGTAACTGGTATTTGTTCCAGCTTTCATTGCCAACCTGACAAGGTTGACAGGTATAAGGTATGAATGAGATCACCAACTTATCACACGTGGCAGTCGATAACGCTTCATTTGAATCTGTTGCCGTACACGATTGCATGTGTGAACCTTTACATCTGGACCATTTATTTCAGAGAAGTATCATCACGAGCAATGAGAGCAAGACGAAGCAAGTTCATTAGGCTCGCTAAGATAACGAATCCATACTGCGTCGAAAAATGAAAATTATTTAACTACTGCTATATATTAATAAAATAATTTATAATATCTAAGAGTAAATTAATTATTATAATTCATAATAATAATAATAATAATACTAATAATAATGCTCAATTACTTGATTCTTACTTACATTTAATTAACCATATGTTGTTATTGTCCTTGTTTATGATCATAAATTACCAGTTGGCTAATTAAGGAACTAATCATTCTTGAAAACATGTAATTATTTCTAAAAAATAATTAATATTTAACGGATTCTACCTAATCAATCATTCTTGAATGTACCTTCCACCTTTCCTTTCACTTAATTATTTCAGAAAATGACCTGACAAAGCCAAGCTGTACTATTATTCCTTGCTCTCCATCGAACTTGGGGAACAAATTGCAACTTCACAACCAAAAACTCCCAATTATTATGTATCTCCTTTTTTTTTTACAGAGAAATTTACAACTTTTTTTTAAATGCATTAGGTAAATTTTTAAATTAACATAATAGTCTATAAATCATTTCAATTGGATATTTCGTATTAAATAAGTCTTATACGACAGATTCGATCGAGAGAGTGTAAATAAGAGAATTTAAACACAGAACTTTTTGACTCTATATCTCCCTACTCTATCAACTCGATCATCGGCATGTATCTTTAGTTGCTTCAAGACACCCCTTTCTTTTCTTCTTTTGTGTTGTAATAATATGGAATTATCATTTTATTAAAGAAACTAATTAAATATATTTTGATTACTTATTATATTCAGTCCAAGCTCCTGTGATTTCCTCTTCATGACTGCCACTTAAAAAACGTGGAAGAAAGAACTGCTTTGCATCAGGGACATTATGGGAGGCCTGTCAATGAGTTGCAAAGTTAAAATTGTGCATGACCATAAATATCTCTGTATGTACGATAAGGAATTGAGTCTGGATCTTCTGTCTAATTTTATAGTGTCTTATTCTGTCCTCTAAATCTCAGTCATTTATTTATGTGAGTCTTGTGTTGGTCCCGCATAAATAAATGCGGGATCCGCATAAATGAATAACTGAGATTTATGGGATAGAATAAAACATTATAAAATTAGACAGAGAATCCTGTCTCCAAAAAATTTTGTCCGAACACAAGTCTAAATCTTCGAACGTATGCTATTATAAATCAAAAGATTGCATGCTTATAACATGCTGTTCTTTCATTATAACATGTGTCGTCTTGTTGCTTATCAACCATTGTAGGATACCTTAAATTGGCTTTGAAGAGATAGGCTACACTAAATAGTGTGGTCTGTATCTTCATCTCTGACCTAATTTTGTACATATAATCATGCATAACATAATCTAGCATTCTTTTAGACTATTTTGAAATTGTAGTTACGATCCTAAAGAACATTTATCTTAATTAATTGCTTGATGAAGTGGTTCAGTTATACGAGGCGCCTTGGCCCTTTTCGACATCTTTTTTTGTTTGTTTTCTGTCTTGTCGCATTTTACTAGCAAGTTTACTACTGTTCAGTCTCACGTAGATCCAAACCTGAGAGATCTTTTTCCCCTAGAGAACTTTCACATATTCATTGACATGGTTCAATCAGAAAAAATTCACTACATCAGGTGATCGATGGAAGAAAATTGCTTTTACAGTCTTCGAGATTCGATAAAGTAAAACAATCAGTAAGGGGAATACGAAGGTAGACAACCTGCATTTGTTGCAGCTATAAACATTAATGCAAGTTAGGACCAAGCAGGATTGTAATTACCCTAGTTACACATGCATCAACTATAATCATTAAGATTAGTAACACCAACATTACCTATTTAAAATTTAAATCCAATTATTTGAACTATCCAAATTAATATAATCTAAAATATTAATTTTAATGATCATAAAAATGATAACTCCTTGCTTTTTCTTTCCTTGAAATTATGCTTGCAGGCAATTGAAACGGGAGGGTCCACGTGATTAACGTGGAAGAAGTTTAAGCGAAACTTACATATGGGAAGAATCTATCGGCTTAATTACTTAATAAGGAAGAAACGCATGTTGGCCCTGAAGACTTGGTGGGCATTTGTGAGAAAAACCTATTGGTCTGGTCAACATTGAAACCGCTGCCGTTGGCGCTTTTTGGCTAATAAGCACCCACGTTACGAGAGGGAGGAAGTACCAAAGCATTAGGCACGAATCACCAAGAACGTTGAAGTCTAGGACCAATCAAAGAGCATCACTTCACCTTTACATTTTTGTCCCACAACAATTACACTAAGAAGACTTTTCCAAATGTTTAAGTTGATTTTGCTTATTGATAAAGTAAACGATGTTGATAGAAACTATAACTTGTAAAACTTTATCAAAACTAAAGAAGAAAGCAAATAAATATGAAAAGAGACTGCAGAATCTATTTATTCTGATTAGTTAAAAGTGCAGGAAAGCAAGGTCGTCTATGTAAATGAGTGAAGCACTGTATACACTTGCATTCACTTCTTTTTATATACAAAATGATGACCAGGACATCACCTTTATGCTTTTACTTTAAGTAGTTCAAACTTTTTTTTGGCTCAAGGTGGAACCCTTTTGTGTGCCTTTGTAGAAAAGAGGATCCTATGCATATCAATTAGATGATTAATTAAATATACTCAGGATCTACAACTACACCATCAGTTTAGGTTGCTTTCTGTATATAAATATACATCCTTCTTTAGATAGTTCAATGACACGTCTAGATTTCTCCATTATATTAACCTTTAAGCAATAAGTCATTGTTTCACTTGGTCGCGGTCGATCCATCATCACTGTCCTCTTCTTAATGGCTACATTTTAGTAAACTAAACTGTATGTACGTGAAATCACTGGAGGGTCATCATCAGCTGTAGAAACTATCAACTTAAACACTCCGAGCCCATAGCTAAGCCCTCTATAGCTGATAAAAATAATGACAAACCTCTACCTCATAGAAAAATGGTATGAGGAATTTGTTAAGGCAGCTAAAGCCTAACAGTTTCTTCGTAATCTGGATACAAATGGAAAGTAGGTTTTTATCCTCCTTTCTAGTGAGGCTTAATGGTTTAACTTTTCAACCCTCTGCATGGCTTCTAGAAACCAAATAATTCTAATCTATGAGTATTATTGATTTGAGAACGTAATTTCAACATTAAATTCGAAAGAGACTTGCATATATGAAATTTCCGAGTTGATGTTTCACATTTACTTGTTACACTAAATGATCATTAATAGCAAGTTATTATCATTTTGGATGTAGGCGAAAACCACACTCGAAAATGACTTTTTTTTTTTAACGTATATCAACCTAGCTTGATTTGAATTCAAAGTTGCCAGCAGGACGCATATATATTATGCTAGCTGGTCCTAAGTAAGAGCAGGAACGACACCTATTTATGGCTTGTTTTTTATCCATTCTAATTTTACCTCATTTTATTTTTTATAAAAACCTATGTTGACATTTATAAAAAGCAAAAAAAAAAAAATCCTTTTTTATTTTACTCAACACCTATAAAACATTATTAACGGCGTGATGTTATGCATTCATATAAATGTTATGATCAGAAATCATAAATACACAAGTTGCTTGAATGATTACCTTATCACTGTTGAATGATTGGATTCATGTAAATCTCAAGCGTTTCGTAAAAGTAGATCCAAGAAGGAGCCACAAATTCCAACGGTTCTCTTCGCACCTACCTTTTGATGAGCAGCAGCAAACTATTCTTTTAGAGAAGATATTTGAGTCCTGAAATTATTGGTGGTCCGACAAAATAAACATATACTAAAAGCTGTGATAATTATGTCATTGTCGTGTTTCTCAAGTCTCTACTCTAATCTTCAAGTTTAGTGAACTTTGCTTGGCCGTGCTGCACCCTTCTCAGTTGTGACCATAAATGATGAACAACTTGTTCGCTTTCAGCTCATCTCTTGATATGAGGAGTCATCTCTTTCTGATTACAGACTTTTCCAGTCCAGAGCTCGTTTTCGCATTTTGGTTTGGTGGGCCACTGTATGTTTACTTGGCTTTTTTTATAGTTTCCAGTTGGCGTCTTCTTAGTTGCTTCCTCTCCTGCTTATGTCTATCTAGGCCACAATGAGCGTCAATCTTATCGCAACCATAAATAGGAATCTGCATCCAATGTTACAAAGAGAAAGCCCCAGTTATTATTAATGCTACAACTAGAACAATGAATCAGAATGAGAAATATACAGATCAAGTCATTTATACATACACACATAGAAGACCCGTGACGGCGATTCTAATCGAATGTACATGTATATAGCTTCTTCAAGAGTTGTAATTTTCTAATTTTTTCATTGTTCAAGGCCTAAGAAATGTGTAAACTAAAATTTAAAAGAAATAAATAGAACTTCTAATTAAGTTGGTTAAAAATTGACATAGAACAAAATTCATCATTTTTTAAGGTGAAATCAATCCTGACATGCTTCGTTCTCAAAATTAAATAATGAACGATGAGTTCTTTGTTTCTTTCACATTGACTACGGAGAAGTATATCGATTACAAGTCAGCACTGGATTTTCGCTTGGTACAACCTAACGTTGCTTCCTTTCATTTGTCCTCTCTCTTTAGTTAGTGCGGTTGCCCTTGACTTTGAAAATCGCAGTTGGTCGGCTCCATTTAATTCACTTTACATTCTTTTGAGGGCTAATCACTATATTCAACTTCAATAAGTCAAAGAAACTTAAGTGATTCAGAAAAAGAACAAGCACTGGTATGCCAAGACAAAGTAATGCTAGAATTTCTAACATCTGAGGGCCACATACCCTCTTTAGTGGCTAAAATTGTTTTACGGGATATTTTTATAGGTCAGTCTATATTTTTACCGGGAGCTGTGAAAAGTAAAACGAGTTACGGATTCTATAAAGAAAGCAGAATCTTTTGGATACATAGTGAGGCTTCCAGCACAATTGATGAAAGCAGAGATTTTTTAATCTTTTTCTTCTAAATTAGATCTTTTAAGAAATGGACGCGTGTGTCGATATGCTTGCTTTTTTCATGTACAATTAAAATTTTGGCTAAATTTATTACACAAGTATTATCTATAAATATTTTGAAAATGCTCTTAACTAGAGCATGAGTTTGGCTCGTCAAATTACTTGACAAGCATTGAAAACAGCAGCACCATATTATGCTTCACTTTCTGAATGTGCGACAATTGATTGCTTCTTATATGACCAAGATTAGCTCGGATTGATAAAATAAAATAGTAATTTGAAGTACTTTTACGTTCATCTACCCTATTCGGATATCTGACGATCACTTAACTGTCCTTAGAGGAATATAATAAATCAAGATCATATGCGCCATTAATTATCGTAATATACACTTGTCTATTTGCAAGTAAGATTGATGTGGTGACTCCATAAATCTACCATTTAAACCAACTTTATAGGAGATATACGACCTTTTACAAGTGAGATATCTCAAACTTTCCATAATTTGCTAGTAGTTCATTAAATTAACACATGGCTCTTCTCCTTTCTTTGTCAATTTTGTACTCACCTCCAAGGTGTGTTCTTACAGGTTTGTAATTTAGCATTTGATATCTTCAAAAGTTCAGCAATAGATCTCTTTTGAGAGATAAAAATTCCATCATCCCTTTGAATCATTTCAATTCCAAGGAAATGTGAAATTAGGCTAAGACTAGTCATTTTAAACTTCTTTATTACAAACTTATTGAAAGCTTTAATCATATTGGAATTATTGTCTACAAATATTAAGTCATCCACATATAGGCACACCAATATAATATTACTGGAATTGTTGATCTTCACATATAACATATTCCTTGAGGGATATTTATTGAAGTTGATCTCAAGAAAAAAAAAGAATCAATGCATAAATTTGAAGCTCATAAAGCTTGTTTTAGGCCATATTTCACATCTATTTGATAGGTTTTCTAATAATTTTCTATAACTAAAACAATTATAAGCTTGACAGATTTTATTTGGGCAACTAAAGAGAAAGCTCTTAATAGTCAAATCTTAGTTGTTGCTTAAATCCCCTTGCCACCAATCTTTCCTTATATCTCTCCACCTTGCCATTTAATTTCCTTTTTTTTTCAAATCCACATGACATCGATATTGCGGTAGATCATTAAGAACCTATGTATTGTTTCTTTAATTTCTTTAATCTCTTTATGCATATAGTCCCCACCTGTCTAGGATTTTGGACTGCTTCTTCCAATGGCATGGGCTCAAAATCTATAAAGAAAGCAAAGTTATCAATTTTCCATTATTGACAACTTTATTATCAGGATTTAATTTATAGTCTTGTAAATGTATTAGTTGTTAGACGATGTCATCAAGGCCTTCTAGATTTGTAAGAAAATACGGCAAAGATGACTGATCTTGAGTAGAACTTAGTAAGGTTTCACCATTTTCATTAGGTATTGTTGCTTCTTCTTGAAGAGGAGAAATAATATAATTTTGAGGATAAGGATTCTCATTCTGCTCCAAATCTTCTTCTTCAACAAAAGTTATACCTCAATTGAAAATCACTTTCTTTATGATAAGATTAAACATTTTGTACCCTCCTAGTATGCAGCCATTGAAGATATTTTTTCACTCAGTTTTTAACTTTTTCCTTGTCTTTACTAGAACTTGAGCATAAATAATAGTGCCAAAGGCCTATACTTAGCTCAAAACTGCTCTAAACTTCTACATGGTAAAGATTTGGGACTCTCTTTATTGGCGATCTATTCAAAGTACAAGCAGAGCATGAGACAACTTCGCACAAAAAGAATTTGGGATTTTCTTAGCTTTCAGTATGCTTCTCATCATGCCCATAATTGTTCTATTTTTCTATTCAAAAACTCTATTATGTTGTAAAGTATAACGAAAAGTGATTACATAACATATCTTCTATCTTTCACAAAACTCTTTTAAGTCATTGAAGGGGTATTCACCTCTACCATTAGTATGTTATTCCTTAATAAGATAGCCAGTTTATTTTTCAATATATATTTTGAACTTATTAAAACAATAAAAAATTCAAACTTTCTTTGTAAAAGATATGATTATATTTTTTAGGTAAGCTTATCAATAAAAGTCAGGAAGTGTTTACTATTACCATTGGACATAGTACTCATTCGACCGCGTATATAAGAGTGAATAAGCTCAACCAGTTGAGATGCTCGTCGATGCTATTTTGTTATAAAAGGCATTTAATGATTCATCTGAACAGTGCACACTTCACCTAACTGTTCAAGATGATATCTTCTAGTTATTACTTTTATCATATTTTCTAAAGCAAGCATTGTAAGATATAAAAGTTCAAATCTCTTAACTACAAATGTCATAGTAAGGATCAATATTTTATAATTACATTGAGACACTTATAAACACCACCATAAATATCAACTTGAAACATACGATTTTTTGTCAAAGAAGCCTTAAGAATATATATGCTTTGTTGATAAAAATAAGGAGTTTACTATTACCAAGAGTCATTATGTACCTATTTTCTAGTAATTGACACATACTCAACAACTTTTTTTCATATTGTAATACAAAAAATATTAAAGTATACTCCTGATTTTGATTTTTCAAGTTGATAAGAAAATTTTCTTTTCTCTTCATCAAAATAGTGTATCATTTATAAATTTGAATTTAATGCAGAAAGATCCATTAAGATAAGAAAACAACTCCTTTTTCCCACGCATGTGTTTGGTACATCCAGTATGAGGGGATTCACTAGCTGTAATAACCATTAAGAGAACGTGATCATGATCATTATTATTTTCTCTTTCACAGTAAGCCTTTTAAGTACCTACTTTGTCTCTGCATTCATTTGAATAATGACCACTATTATGACAATTATAACATTTAATATTGGATTTGCCTTTCTTCACTCTACCACGTCCATGTCTATAGCCTTTTGTATATTGATGGTGATTAGATTACGACTTTTTTTAATCATTAGCTCGGTTACCTTAATCCTATAATTGCTGTTATAATTATCACAAATTCTATTATTCGAGAAATGGCCTCCTCTTCCTTATGATTTTCTTCATAATAGCTTTTTATTTATACTTATCCCTGTGTATCTTCATTTTATTAGTTAAACAAATAAGAAAACTTACATAAATGGCTACTGGATAGTTGAAAAGTAGCCTCATTTAAATAATCCATGGACTGTAGCTTTTTCCATCCAAGATAAGAATTGAAATTTGGGTTGAGCTATTAATAATTATGGCTCTAATACCATTGATAGTGACGAGTAAGAAGCAAAGGATGTAAAGAAAGTGGAGAAGAAAACGGAATAGAATGTGGAGGGGAACAATGGAACGAGAATTAAGGATTCTTTATTCTGAAAATTAAAAGTATTATTGCAATATACTTATAATGAATTTGATTACCTATTTACAAACTTGAAAACATAACAAACTTTTTACTATTTTCCAACTATAATATAATAATCCTAACAAACTTTGGATTTGAAAAACATTATTAATCCTAAAAACCATTAAGATAAAAGTTATCTTAATAATCATTGAGTATTTCAACGGAAACAAAATACTAGAGAAGGCTATTTCACTATAAACAAAATGTTGGAGAAGAATAAGGAGTAACATCAACAATCACTAGCTGAAAATGCTATATGATCACTTGGCTACTCTAGTGCTCTTATGCAAGGACCCAATAAACTATTCTGAAGTATAACACTACAAGAAAATCATAAATTAGCGTCAAAAATTTACTGATGGAATAAAAACCGTAGCTATTTACCGACAGAATACAAAAAATTGTTGGTACATAAGTCGTCCAAGTTTAGATAGAGCGACGGAAACAATTGTCGTCGGTAAAAATGGAGGGAAGGAATTTCGCGCAAAATCTCCTACAACATATAGCAACGATGTAACCATTCTCATCGGTAAAAATTGCGGGAATGCTTCTCACAATTAAATAGCTTCAGACATTTACCGACAGAAAATATTCCGTCGGCGAGTTTGCCTCATCGTCGGTTATTTACCGACGGAAAAGCATCCGTCATTAAATTTATATATATTTTACCGACGGACAATGTGTTCTGTCGCAAAATTAAGTGACAAGTTGTCGTGGTCAAATATTTGACGAATTTAAATACCGACGAAATTTAATTTCCGTTGGTAATTGATGACTGGTTAATAAATAAAACGACGTCATTTGGTTTAAAACCAAACGATGTCGTTTAGGTCTTCATCTTAAACCCAACACAGGCCCCCCTATTTTCTTGTTCTTCTCTCCTCCGTCGCCGACCAGTGTTTTTGGCGATTATCCTTGCTTTTCCCATCGTTTTCTATGCATTTTTTGGCCCCTCGTACGTCGTTTTTCGGTAAGCTCTCTATTGAGTGTATTTTTGTCCAAAAAAACACAAATGTTATATATGAACCGTGGGTGTCTTAGGTGGTCGATTTTTGTATGATTATTGTTGTTATATGTCCTTTTTTGTGTCATTGTTGGTTAATTTATTATTTACATGTATTATTGTTGGTAAATAATGGAAAATTGCATTTGTTTTGTGATTAATTAGAGATTCTACATATTGTCTATGAGGTGTTCGATAAAATGCCCCTTATGATTGTTGTAATTGTTGTGAATTTGAAAATGAGGAGAAGGGATTTAAGATTGAAGTTTGTATTTGAAGTGTGTATTTGACATTGAAGAGAAGGATTTGAGGTTGAAGTGTGCATTTGAGATTGAAGAGAAGAGATTGTGTAATTGAAGTGTGTATATGAATTGTGTTTGAATTGTGTGTTTGAAGTGTATATTTAAGATTGTGTATTTGAAGTGCATATTTAATCTGAAGTGTGTATTAAATTTATTAATATTATTTTTTTACTTATTAATCTTCTACTTATTATTAATTTTATTAATATTAAATTTATTATTTTTTATCAATTATGTTTATTATTATTAGTAATATTAAATATATTATTAGTAATATTAAATTTATTGTTATTATAACTTTTCTACTTATTATTATTCATATTACAATTAATTTTATGATTATTATTGTTGTCATTAATTATTAATAATAAGTTTAATATTATTAGTTTGATTAATCTTATTAAATTGATAAATATTATTAGTTTAATATTAATGATCTACTTATTAATAATTTTATTATTATTAAATTTATTATTTGT
>JANIIA010000191.1:16112895-16125989 GCA_027478495.1 Erythroxylum alaternifolium | reverse complement strand
TAGGTACCCACATTTTTCTAGGTCCTTTCAGGTTAGTAGCTTGACCTTTCTATCTCCAAACACTTCTATCGTCTGTGTTGACCACTTAGCGTCTGTATTTTATCGTCTGTAGTTGACTATTCTATCGTCTGTGTTGACCACTTAGTGTCTCTGTTTTATCGTCTGTGGTTGACTATTCTATCGTCTGGGTTGACCACTTAGCGTCTGTATTTTAACGTCTGTGGTTGACTATTCTATCGTCTGTGTTGACCACTTAACGTCTGTGTTTTATCGTCTGTGGTTGACTATTCTATCGTCTGTGTTGATCATTTAGCGTCTGTGTTTTATCGTCTTTGGTTGACTATTCTATCATCTGTGTTGACCACCTAGCGTCTGTGGTTGACTTTCCTTCATCTGTGTTGACCACCTATCATCTATGTTTTGCTTCATCCGCCTTTGTCTATTGTCTATCTTTTGCTTCCGTCTATGTTTCGCTCCGTCTGCCTTTGTCTATCGTCTATCTTTTGCCTCCGTCTGTCTTTTGCTTCCGTCTGTGTTTCACTTCATCTGTCTTTGATATTTCATCTGCCTTTAACCATCATCTATGTTTTGAATATTCGTCCGCTTCTGTTTTGTCTACTTTTTCTTCGTCTACTTTCTACTTATATGACCAAATTATATAAATCACACTCTCTGATTAAACGTAAATAGTAGACTCGAACGTTAGAGTTTGGAGAAAAATCTGAAAAATCTGAAGTGCTACTTATATCTGAATGAGATGAAATAAATGTGCATCTAATATGAATTTGTCATTTGATTCTTAACGAAAGTTGAATGCCCAACTTAGGTCCGATGACTCTGAAATTTCGTCTGAACATTCATATAAGATTGTGATATATGAGATATTTAGAAATTATTGCATTTCATAAAATGCATGCTCAGATAAAAGCATTGTGACTTGAGTTGCCATTATGAAGTGCTTCCACATAGAACTTTGCTCCGTGATTTTTCTGATTTGGCACGTAGAGCTAAGCTCTGTGATTCTGTCTGATTGAACCCTGTGGGCCAATATTTGTATACGTCTATGATAGGCACTCAGTCACAACAATAAGAAAGAAATTGAGTCTCATTTGCATTGTTAATATATGATTTGAATGAGTATAAAGTGTTAAATGTACAATGTGACATGATTGATTAAGTGTATGTGATTACATGTTATGTGAAATAATGTGATGCATGAATTAAATGAACCATTGATGATTGTTATCTCATTGAGTTCGCAAAACTCACCAAAATTACAACGTGGTCTTTTCAGGACCGAGAGACGACTCTATCGAACGGGGGCTCTACGTGATTTTGACGAGAGGAGTCATGGCTCAAAGGTCGGTCAGCTGGGATTTTTGGACAGATTAGTTAGATTGTACATATTTTCCTCATTCATGTAGTACTATTGTATTAGGTTTTGCTGATGTACATATGGAGATTGTTGAAAGTCACAATGTAGACAATCGGGTTTTTATGAAATGAAATGAGGAAAAAGTTGGTTTTAAAATATTGTAATTTTCTTATGATGCTTTATAAGTGAATTATGATACCATACCATGTGAAGTGAATGTAGTAAGTGAACGTAGCGTACCCTTATCCTAGGTTATATGCCAGAATGACCTCCGGGCATCCTCGTATATACCCTTCGGTAAGGGGCGCTACAATATTTGTCTTTGTGTCAAAAGGTTAAAATAACACTCCAACCAAACTTGATAAAACATAACCTATTTAAGTAATCGGGGGACATTCACGATAAAATATTTACCTGTGTGTCAAAAGACTTGGTTATTGTCAAATAAAACCTAAAAGTATGATGTTGTCAATAAAAGTAAACCTATAAATCTTCTTGTTAAATGCCAAAAAAAAATTATGAGTGGGATTTTGGTGATGGCCTACCTCTTTAATTCATATATAAGAATAAGTGTATGCTTACAAGTGTCATAGATCTATGAATAGATGTCAATATTTTGGTTGATATGTGTATTTAAAACAAAGCACTTGAATAAGAATGGAATAAGTTAGAGTGTTAGAACTTATTAAGTGATTGATGTTTATGGCTAAGTTAATTTCATGAGATTTGATGTCATTATACCATTATTGTGTTGTTACATGATTGTGAGTTTGTATGTTTTGTTTTTGTTTATTTTGTGGTTTTAGTTTTGCTTAGGGACAAGCGAAGATTTAAGTATGGGAATATTGATAGGTGTGAATTATAATGTATTTTCTGGGTGTTAAAGTGTATTTTAGTGTTTTCTTAGATGATAATCATGTGTTTAGAATTTAGACTTATGTTCTTGTTATTGTTTTGTGTGTTTTGTTTGATTGATTGTTGTTTAAGGCAAGAATTAGATCTTAATTGTATGTTTCAAGGGTTGTTTGATGTGCTTAGTGATGAGTGAGGATAGGAAAAATTGAAGAAAAGTTGGAAAATAATGTCTGGCATGATGGTGCATGAAGTAGCAGCATGCACGATTAGACAAAGAGTTAGAACAATGCCATGCATGATCATGCAAGAGCTTTTCTAGGTTGTGAGTTTTTTTATACTTTTGATAACTGGGGACTATTTTTGGAACAAAAACATGTGAAAAAATGCTAGATAAAACCCTTGAAGGCTCAAGTGTATATAAAGGAAGAGAACAACATCAATTGACGACTTGGAAAACATAAAAAGAGGAGATGAAAGAGCAAAAATCTGAAAAAGAAAAGTTGCAATTTCCAGCTCAAGGTAAAGAAGAGAAGACATCCATATTCAATTCTCTACTCTTTTATTTTATTACGTTGTTGTTATTGAGTGTTAATAATGATTCAACTGTCATATATAGTTAAATCTATAGATTGCTAAATTCTTTTCAAGAATTACTCTTGATTTATTTGCTAAACTTATCATTCTTGATTTAATGAAATATGCTTGTGATGTTTATTGCTTTATATTCAATTTGAATTAAGAGATTAGATTGGATCACTTATATTCTGTTTCACAACGAAATTTGGTACCTCAATGAACCTATAAACATCAAATTAATAGGCAATTGAAGAGAGATCTTAATTGTTTATTAGTTATTTATGAGTTTGCTTAAACTTCAGTTACAAAGTTAGGAAGAGTTTTGATAAATTAAAAGATCACAATTCAATTTTTATATTTTTTTAATTAGGATTACTTGATTAGATCTCGAGAGAGTGTAATCCTAATTATTGGATATTGAGGATCAAGTATGATTAAATCAAGAAGGTGAAGTGAAAACAAGGATACAAGTAATTCCTAATTTTCATCGTTAATCAACCAATCAATACACTATTGTTTAATTATCAATTCTTTTTTGGTTTAATTTTAGTAAATTATCTTTTTTTACCTCAAACAAAGTTTATAAGAATTGTTGGGTACTATAATCCTTATGAGTTGATACTTTTTATGCTATAAGATATAATCTGTATACTTGTAGTAAAGAAAGTTTTTAATTTAAAACTTGAACAGTCAAGTTCATGAAGTGTGAGAAAGATGAAGATGGAAAACTTATGCACATATTGATTTAACTAAAATATGATCGAGCATCAAGGGTTAGAGTTTATATAATGAGTATGGATGATATAGCTAATAGACTAAGTAGGTTTCAAGTTTTGATATCAAACTCTTTCTTGATTCATCAGGTATAGAATTCTTTACCATATGAGTTTAGTTCCTTAAAGAAAATTTATAATACTAGGAAGAAGTTTTGGACAGTAAATGAATTGATCTAAATTTGTATCTAATAAGAGAAGAAGATTGAACATGAGAGGGGTCGTATAATGAACTTAGTGTCTAAATCCTTTAGACCTAAAAGGAATTATAGGAATCTAAACAATAAGTGAAAGAAGAATAAGGGTAAGAAGGATGGAGAGAAATACAATAATTCATCTAGTGATGTTAATACGAATAATGTTAAATGTTAGCATTGGAGAATTTGAAGAAGGACTTCTATTAGTATAAGGCTTCTTTGACAAAGAAAGAAAATAAATAAGATAACCTTGAGATTTTAGTTTATCTAAGTCATCTTTAATAGATGTACCATTAAATAATTGGTAGGTAAATATTGGTTCTTCTATTCATATTTCTAGTACATTACAGGAAATGAGTAACAAAAGAGGCCAAGTGACAAGGAGGTAAACATGTGCATAAGTAATGAAACTAGAATAGAAGTAGAGTACATAAAAAATATAAACTTGTATTTGATATTAGGTATAATATCGTGTTAAATGAAGTGGCAAAGGTGTCTATTACGAGATGTAGTTTAATTTCATTTTCTAAACTTAATGATGTTAGATACACTTTGATTTTAGTGATAAAAACTTTTTATTGTCCCTTAATTATATTGTCAATGGTGAATATTTGTTAATGATAGTCTTTATGGTTTGGATTTGAAAGATCACAGTGAATTGGTTATAAATATTAAAGGATACGGAATTTAACTAAAGAGAAGTTACTCACTTTATGATGTAAGAGAGTCATATTTTAAAGAAAAAAGTTGTGAATTGATTAAGGATGAAATCCTTTCCAACTTAGTTTATAATTAGAGGTAAAATCACTAAAAGTATGAAAAGAGATGTCACCAGGAGTATTAACATTGTAGATCATTCATACATATATTAATAGGTCTTTGAATCCCACCATTGATAAAAAGAAATTATTATGATCTTTAATGATGATTACTCTCAATGGTTATATGTATTTCATTATAAATAAGTCTAAGGCCTTATAGAATTTTAAAATACACAAAAATAGAGGTTGTGAGGTAGCTTACTAAACCTATTAAGATTGTCAAGTTAGACCTTAGTGGAGAGTATTATAGCATACATGGAGATTTTTTGCAAGAGAAAGGAATTTTTGCTAAGTTTATATGGGATTATGGTATATTTTCATAATACATAATGTCGGGTACACTTGAGCATAACAGAGTAGTAAAATGGTGCAATTACATACTAAAGGATGTGGTGAGGAGCATAATACATCGAAAATGACATTATACATTCTGAACCTTATTCTAAGAAAGTCAATTTATAAAACTCATTTTAAATTGTGAGTAGGTAAGAAGCCCAATTTGAAGCATTTAAGGATTTAAGGTTGCCCAATTAAGATAAATATTAACTCACTTGAGGAAAAGTTAGACCCTAGGACAACCTTTAGGTTCTTTATAGACTATTCTGAAGGTTTGAAATGTTACGTGTTTTATTGTTCTGGTTATAGTACCAGAATTGCAGAGACATTGATTATGAAGCTTTTAAAGAATGATGCAGCACATGTATAATTAAGAGTTGAAGCAATAGAAAGTCTAACTTAATAGTAGTGCATGTTACTATAGTGTATGAGAGGGATGTTTAGGTACTTTAGAGGTATGTAAGGATAACTTTAATAAACCTTTAGCTCCTAGATAGGCTTAAACCCATTAGTTGAAGTAGATGTATAAAGCCAAGAGAAATACTAAAAGCAAAGTTGATCAGCTTTATTTTCAAAAAGAAAGGTTGTTCGACTTTAAACAGGACTTGAGGTTAAAGAATATACTCAAAAAGAGGGAGTGGACTATACTGATACTTTCTCACTAGTCCCAATCACAGACTTATTCTATACCATTATCAATTTGACAATTTATTTTGATCTTGACATTCATCAAATGAATGTCAAGAAATCCTTCTTAAATAGTGATCTAGTGGAGGAGGTGTATATACAACAATTTAAGGGTTTTAAGATGAAGGGGAATGCGTATTATGTTTGTAAGTTGAGAAAGTCACTTTATGAATTGAAGTAGGTATTACAATAGCGGTATTTGAAATTTTGCTAAGTGGTTACAACTTTAGAGTTTAAGGAGAACACACTTTAACTCTTGTATATACTCTAAATTTAACGGATGTTTTTTGTCTTGTATGCGGATAACATATTGCTACCAGATAATAATTTAAACATGTTGCAAAATGTAAAAAGAAAGCTTTCAAAGAACTTTTAACTATAGGATTTTGGAAATCCTATTTATTCTTAGAGTGGAGATTTATAGTGACAAATTGAAGAAAGTTTTAGGCCTAACTTAAAAGGCTTATGTAGACAGGATATTAAAGAGGTTGAACAATCAAAATTGTAAATTGGGCGTGTCAACTTTAGTCAAAAGTATTGGTTGAGAAAGGAGCAATTTCATCGTAACGAGGGGGAAAATGTTGAGATAAGTTGCATTCCTTATAATAACGCACTTAAAGAGTCTAATGTATTTAAATGTATGTACTAAGCATGATTTTATTTTTGTGATTGGTGTTCTTGGAAAGTATTTGTCAAATCCTAATAATGAACATTAGGATGCGGTAAAGAAAATTTTGCACTGCATGCACAAAATTAGACATTATGTGTTTAGTTATACGTGTATAGAAGCTCTAAATATTATAGGATATGTTGATGCTAAGTTACACCTTTATGTTAGCTAGAGATACTGGGTCTTGAAAGAGTTCTGAACAATCTGTTATGTCATGAAAATTAAGCGTATAGCTTGTTTCGGGCAGGAGCGCATGCCAATTGGTTTGCTTCGGAAGTGAAACTACCTTCTCATTTCACAGCACCATTTGCGTATCTACAATCATGTAGGATGTATGCGGTACCTCAACAGTACAAAAACCAATCCTATAGACTTTACCCTTTTTTTTCTGTTTCTTCAGGAGCATCACAAATGCTTTAATTAGGTGGCATTTCCCTGTTGAGAGGTTATGCATCAAAACAGTGAAGAAACTCATGATACTACGCATTGTCTGTGGAAATAAAAATGCAATACAGCAAGAAGCAGGACGAACAACGAAGATACTAGGATTTGTCAGAATTTTGTGAGAAATAACAATCTAAATTCCAAAATGTAATCCTCTCATTCCAAAAACATTCACAATAAGCTATAGTTGACTATCATCATGTTTATGTAAATATGGAATGTACCTTTAAACAGTTCAGACGTCAGTTGGTTCCTATTACACACCGATGCAAATTCATCGTTTCAATTGGCGGCAATGGCTAAAACTGCAGAAATCTAGAAGAAAAATCCAACCACACCCCCCAAGTATATGCCCATATGATACACTGAAAACAAATAGAGGGAGGGATGACGGTGAGAATATTAGCTTTTATATACCAAGTACATATTATTGCCATAACTGAACTAGGGAACAGATAACAATCCAATCTGCATTTGATTCTGTAAACTCTAGCAAAGCAAAATAAGCATTAGGTATATACGTTCCTCTTAGACAAGGAGACATTTTCAATCCTTCACAAAAAAATTGTTAATTACCCGCAACAATAACATCAGTCAATATAAATTTCGCTAATACGCAAAATCTAAATATCTAATAGTACGCAGCCTTACTCCTAACTAGTAAAGAGACTGTTTTTAAATGAAACCACTCTAAATAACTTAATACTGTAAAATCATCAATTTTGAACCATACAGTAAGCTCCATGGGCAAATATGTATAAAGAAATCAGATCAGGGAAATAATTTAATCGTGTATAAAGAAATCAGATCAGGGAAATAATTTAATCTCTACGTAGCCCCACAAACAACACACTTGCTTTGAATGTCTCTTGTTGTGCCATATGGATGTTTCGTCAGCTTTCTTAGATATAAAATAACTAATGCGCAAACTCCTACCTCTCTGTAAGATTAATATACACCCGTACATAAAGGAGTAGGTCAGGCATCTCCGGAAGTTCTTTCACAACTTATGGAAGAAGACTTCACACCAAAAGAATAATTATGATATACACGATTTGTATCTAATTTCTAATATCAACGACGAAAATCCACGAAGAAAAGCCTCCCCGCTAAACCCAACCTGAAGGAGTTTTTAATGTCCAAGGGATTCAGTTAAATATTGCAACAGCCATATCCATCATCACCCAGCCATCCGCAAAATTGCACAAACTTGCAGTCGCTTCATCCAAGGTTGTTACAGTTTTGTAGGCAAGTTGTAAGTCTTCTTAAGGAACTTTGCTGCTGTTTCATCATCCCGATAACACAGAACTCTCAAGAGTGTGTTTGGTTCAATTGGGTTCCAGTGACCTGAAGTTGGAGGCAAGGGAAATCTAGATTTAGCAGAAGAGCCGCAGGTATCTAAGGTTATACTTTTAAATTGCTCAACCAGGCTTTCAGTTGCTGTACGATACAAAGGAAGGATGCCTTTAACTGTTGTTGAGTACTTATCAATTAAATCAACTGGTAATCCATCACCATTGGACCAGAATAGATCAGTAAGAAACTTAAAATCCTCCTCAATCATTTGAAAATCTTCAAGAGTAAAAGCACGAGAAGGGCCTCCAGCAAGCAAAATCAAAAGGAATCCCTCTAGTGAAGCCTTCATCACATCAGTAATCACACGTGTTCTGACTCTATCATGCACTATGGAAGCAATAATTTCCAAATACTGCTCAAGCTCCTGCAGGAAGGGCTCAATCCTCGAAGATGAAACTTCTCCAACATATAGACCATCCCAAAGAACATGACTCAAATCATGAAAGACAACCTTGTATGCTGCTGCCTCACAGAGCAGTTGGATCCCTTCAATACAAGCAGCTGCCGAGAGCTCAAATCTTCTAAATGTTCTGTTTGATAAATCATCCACATGAGTGGATTTTGAACTCCTCAACTGGACAACTACTCTTTTCTCTAACACTTCCAGTTGTGTTCGAAGGTGCTGCAAAGTATTAATACGTACACATAGCTGAGGTATCCCCCAGGAGGCATCACCATTCACAGTGCCCACCTGAGACTTCCTCCGCTGGGGTGCTTGTGACTTCTCCTTCTTTTTAAAAACATTAAATTTTGATCCCATACTACATCTAGTCAATGCAGGCAATGAGGGAATGAAAGTGCTTCGGGTCCCTGCACATCAGAAGAAAATTTTCAGGCATGACAACACTGACCATAGTTGCTTTATCAAGTATGATTTCGAAGACCATGAATCACATACCACATCCAGATTTTGCCTTTAATATGTAACTTTGCAGGCAATGGTCAAGGCCAGAGATCAAATCAGGAAGGACCACTGCATGCACAGGTATGGGCAACAAGAAGAATGCTTCCAATGTTTCATCTACCAATCGAAGAACTTCAACAACAGAAGGAGCAATTCGCTCTTTATTTGCTTGTGGATTCCATGCCTATATTAAAAATGGGAAAGTCAGATTGTTGATAATTGATCAGAAACAATACAAATAATCAACTTATACTGGAGACTCGGTATTTAACCAGCCTTCAACAGAAGATCTGGATCTAGTTGCTATGCCTACCACCAATAATTTTCGTTCTATCTCCTGCAGATGGACTAAATTACTCAAGTGCACAATCTTTTCAGTAATTTTGAACAAATAGGGCAAAACACATGAAATAAAGGAAAGCTAACAGCAATTATTCCATCAAACACTTGGTAAGTACGCAGATGAAGTGTCACATATACCTCCTGTAACAAATTTCTCTCGGCCCATTCCTTAAGTCTGTCAATTCTTGACTTTATCCATGACTTCACCAAATTGCCAATTAAAACCTCAGCTTCATAAGGAGGCATTTCACGGATTATTGACTTTCCTCCATCTTCACTATCTACCGAATCTTCAACTGCAATCTGCACAAGATCTTTCTCCAATTTATCTGCAGCAGTCAGCACTTGTATAGCATCAGGCGTCAACTCAGTAATAGCTGAAATGAATTGCTTCAGTTCATTCCCATAACAAGAATGGAGGGTAGCCACAGCCACACCAGCTGCATGAGGATGCCATTTCTTCAGGATTGGAGAAAATATTGCCTTCTCATTAAAGGCGAGTTCACTGGCAGATTCCGCGAGAATGGACAGGATGGGACTATCATTCTGCTGGTGTTTAGATAAGTGTCTCCTAGACTTGATCTGCTCCATTTTCTGTCTTAAGAAGATTAAATAAAACCTCAAGTCATCAACTGACAAGCTAGGTCCCTGATTATGCAAATATAGGACAGATGAGCTGTAGACTGGTCTAGAAACAGATGATTTCCTGAATTGCGATAGACTTTGCAGAACTGAATTGCGATAGAATAAAGTTGCATACTTGTCCTAAGCTTATTTAAACAAAATTTAAATAATCACAATTGTCTAAGGTCCAAATCCTCAAGCGAGGATAGCGAACAGTCAACTCAGGTGTCTACATGAGGTATCAAGGAACTATAACAAACTTAGTTAAAACTGAACTTCCATATGAATGTTAATAGATAACAATTTGAAACATTTGATTATTTCTGGCGTACATTTTACAGAAGTTGGGAAACTTGCCTGTGAGAAACCAGTTTGTAGGGATGACCTAATATACGTATCAATCCTATCACGAGCAACATCAACTTGTTTCCTTCTCCCACGATATTCTTGAGATATATCTTCAATTAAGATCTTTGCAGCTACAGCTCCCAAAGAAACAATGCTTTGCATTGACTCAGTATTATCACTGTTAAAGCAATCACGGTAAGCAAGAAGTTTTTTTTCTGCCCAACCCAAAATTGAACTTAATGTGGAACTTAAAACCTTGACATAATCTGGATCCTTAGCTGCCTTTGCATCCTTTTCAACATCCATTAACAGATTGTTGGCAGCAAACAACAGGTCTTCCTCAACTTCACCGGTGACAACATAATGATGAAACAAAACCCACAAAAAGCAGATATTATGCAACATCTGGTTCATTCCTAGTATTCCCCAAGTCTTCTTTATGAGTTCCAAGACCTCATCAATCTCTTCTATGACGGTTGTTTCATCATGAACATCAAAACATGCATCTAAGAGAATATTGTAGAGTCTAAGATTCAATGAGAACCCGTCAGCCCAGTGACATGTGACAGAAACAGACCCATCAAATGATTTACAGGAAAGAGACATAACAACACTGCGGAGAGCTTGCATTGATTCACTATTCTTCCCAGTATCAATTGGTTTTTCTAGCGCCCCACGTATAATCTGCTGGAGGCGCCATGGAGCAGTGTCTGTCTTCTCAAGTGGCAGGTAAGGATGTAGAAGCAGTCCAGCTTCTAGGAGCTTCAAATTTCTCCGCTGCCATGTTTCATATTCTCGCTGATTAGGAAAATCTGATGGCTTGAGCTGCTGCAGTAGCTCCAGAGGGAGGACCATAGATTCCATCCGCCTTCCAAGCTGATAAAGTGCAAAAACCCCAAACGCCGTGACTGACCACCCTTGACTCGGAATAAATATAGCATAATAGTTTGAAAAGCATATACATTTAGACGAAATCATACAGTAGCTGATAAACTCATCGTGCAAGAGGAACATCGTCGATCATTGAGAAAAGGAAAACTGGGATGGCTTTGCTCGCTTATGCTATCCCACTAATTTCAATTTCTACACTTTTCACTCGTTTAATTTCAGCAAGTAAAAGATTAATATTTAAACTTTATAAGTTAATTGTTCTCTCCATTTCACAATTGAAAATGCAAAAGTAAAAGGAATTTAGGAACCCATAAAAGTAAGAGAATGTACAGACAAATAATAAAGCATCCAAAGAAACCTAACAAACTCCTAATTATAATATCAGAATATAGGAAACGCCAATTACCATACTTCAAAGAAACCAAACTTCAATTTTCCAAAAAATATATTTTCATTAAACAATTATATGCTCAAAAAGACTGAAGAAGCTACGAATTCGATCCGAAGCAAATACACAAACCTGGCCAGCGGCAATTCTTAACAGAGCTCGCCGAATTCTGGAATCAGTTTGCTCCGAAACTCGCATCTGAACCCTAAGCAACTCACCAATCGTGACCGCTTGTTGCGCTCTACCTAGACTCGTCGGTTTACCGCCATCGTCAACTCTCTTCTTCCCAGAATTCGACTTCATTCCCAGCGCCTTCTTCACCTTACTAGCGGCCGAAGACGTCAGCGAGCGCTGGAGCGACGGAGCCGAAGATGCCGGAGCCTTGTCAGCAGCCCTCTCAGACTGGGGGATGTAGGTCAAGGGGCGGGCGCCGGAGCTCCGGCAAGCGGCGAGTAGGATCTCATAGGCGGACTCGCGGAGGTCGGAGTCGGACAAGGTAGTGGCGGGGTCACCAAACGGTGACCTGAAGTCAGAAGCGACACGTTGGTTGTGAGAAGGAGGAGGCATAGGAGCGTGAACGTAGGAGTGACGCTTGGAACCGCCCAAGGACTTGTCCCTGAAGATGTGCGACATGTCGGAGGAAATTAGTAATTAGTAGGGAAGTTGGGAGGGGGTCCATCAATGCATCTTTTTGCTTTTTTATTTGATTCTTGCTTGAATTTTAGGGAAGCCGAAGCACACTTACAGACGACTTGCTTTGTACTTTGATTGACAGAGTCTGGTGGGGACTTGAGGAGAGAGACAGGGAGAGACTTTTTATCGAAGAAGCTAGCTGGTGGTGTGAAACAGAAAATTGTTAGTTAAGCCTTCACATTAGGCAACAGTAAACATTTACGTACTTATTAATTTAATATATTCAAATACTTTAAATTTCAATATATGAAAAAAAAAACTTTTTTGATATATCCTTTTTGGTTTCAAATTTATTCTTCGTTTGCCTGATTGCAAGAAAATAAATACTCCGTTTACTTTTAAATTCTCGCGCACCAACCGTTGAACTAAATTATTATTGGGGACATTGTTTATTTGATCCATATGGAATATCACTTAACGCCAGTCATAGTATTAGTTGCCCCTAGCGATGGTACTAGAAGTCATGAGTTCCAATTCGTTTTTGGAAAAGAAATCTAAAGCATTATTTTTTTATCATTATTAGTGGGATAAAAGTAAATTTGCGAATAAAGTATTAGACTTAATATCAAATTAGATTCTAGTACGGTATTGTATCGGTACTAATAAATATTAGGTATCATTTCGGGTAATTTTTTAAGTTTATGAAATAGTCCCTGAAATTTTATAAATTTTGCAAAATAGTCCATTGGTATATTATACAGTTATATAATGTATACTTTACAAGTTTACATCAATCCTGTTTCTAAAAATCATAATAATAAATAATAATCACAATTAATAATTTAATATAAAATAACAATAATTTTTAAATATT
>JANIIA010000191.1:15994414-16009937 GCA_027478495.1 Erythroxylum alaternifolium | reverse complement strand
TCCGGGTATCACTATCGATATCGGGTTCGGGTCCGGCGGGAGTTGGGGTGGTACAGTTTATGTTATCTTATATGGATTGGGTATTATATGAGAATTATTTTAATGCTCTACTAAATCATTTTTCAAGAAAGCCCATAGCTAGAACTAGAATGTGATACGTAATAGTCATGTTGAAGGTCGTATGTGGCAACTAACGATATTAAATCATTAGGGATAACGTAGCATAAGTTAAACAGTTCGAGCTTGTGTGATTGTTACTTAAATTGGTCTGTTTTGCTCACTTATAATGTGACTATCTGGATAAACTTAGAGAGTTTGTTCTAGGTTTCTCAATAGTTAAGGTTAATTAACAAGCTCTTCTTAATTAAGTACAACCTAAGGAAAAATTGGAATTAACAGAGCTTATTGTTAATTCACAATCAATAGTCTTAAGAGAGGTGTAAAGACAATAATTCAATGACATCTGCGGAATTGTACTTAGGTCAAGATTAAACCAAAGAACTGAATTTCATTTCATTCATCAATTTTATCACGTTATGACTATTTAATTTGAGTTACTTTTACATACTTAATTTTACGTTGTTTTTGAATTAGCATCGAACCAAACCCCCCTGTTTTACATATAGGTATAATCTAGGAAAGTAATTAGATTTAATCTCTATAGGATTGACCTAAACTCACAAGTACTATAGTTGTATTCTAGTTATTTTGGTGACGTTATGACACGCGATCAATTTTGGCACTATTGTCGGGGATTACTATCCTTTGCTTTTTTTAATTTATTTTTTTGTTTTATTTTGTTATTGTTGTTTTCATTTTTGTTCACTTCTTTTATTATTTGATTATTTAAGGTGTATGACATGATCTTCTCACACTGTTGAAATGAAATTTGATCTAGAACTTGAAAGAACAATATGCAGAGCAAAAAGATAAGTTGTACAAAGTTTTGAGGATCCATCATCATCTGACAAAAAACTTGACTCTTCACCAAGAATTCAAATAGCTTTAGATTTACTTTCTGATTCTTTTAGTGATTCCAATTTTGATAACGATTCTAACATGGCTAAGTAAAATAACGATCATTCTCTTAAACATTTAATTGCCCCTAATTTTAATCATCAACTGTTGTGCATTGATTTTCCTGCTATTGATGTTGCTTTTGAGATTAAATCTGGTCTAATTCATCTTTTGCCTACTTTTCATAGTATGCTAGGTAAAGATCCTCACAAGCATCTTAAGGAGTTTCACGTGGTCTGTTAATATAGTAGATGCAGTAACTTTTGATCCAGTATCATCAAATCAGTGAGCAACTCTTGATCCAGTATTTCGATGAGGGGCTTCTGCCATAAGAAAGAAATATGGTAAATGCAGCAAGCGGAGGTACACTGATTGATAAGACACTAATTGAAGCTAGAAATATCATTTCCAATATGGCTACTAACTCGTAACAATTCAATATTTGAGAGGACCCCTGACCATTGAAGGTTAATCAAGGTAAAACTGCTATATTGGAGCAACAAATAGCTGGGTTGACATCTTTGGTTAGGCAAATGGTGCTTAATAAGTCAAAGTATGTGGATTTTTGCATAATAGCAGGACATCCTACTGATATGTGTCCAACTTTTCAATACACATCTATAGCAAGTGAATGCTTTTGGAAGTTTTTTGGATCAACCATAAAGGAATCTTATCTACCCATATGCACATAACTCAGGATGGAAGAATCCTCCCTTCACTACCTATAGATACTAAGGACAATAACAAGGTTCCTATCAACAACCATATCAAAGACAAGCTTAACTATCAAGTTTGAGACATTCACTGGAAGAAATAATGAAAACGTTAATGCAAAATACCACTCAACTCCAAAATAATTCCATACAATTCTAGCAATAAACAAGAGCTTACATTCTAAACCTAGAGAATTAACTGAGTCATATAGTTACTGTGGTGAGCTGATTGGAGAATTAGAATTTTGATAAGTTTCAATCTCAAAAAATTGTAAACCTAAAGGAGAATGCAAGTGCTATCACCTTGAGAAGTGGTAAAGAAATAGAGGCACCACACAAGACTCCTGCTATTGGAGATGATGAAGAATTGAAAAAGAACTTGAAGTGCCTCTTAAAGAAGCAGAAACGGGAACTCAGGTAAATTTTAAATCTCCTGTGGTTAAAAATTTTACTAATACTTTACCTCCTTTTCTCAGAAGGTTTGCTAAATTGAAGAAACAGGAGTAAGATAGGGAGATTTTGGAGATGTTCAAAAAGGTAGAGGTGAAAATACCTCTAATTGATGCCATTAAGCAAGTTCCTCGATACGCCAAATTTCTCAAGGAGTTATGCATGTTCAAGAGGAAATTGAGGGGAGATGAGAAAGTAAGTGTGGGGGTGAATGTGTCTGTAGTTACTCAGAGAAACCTTCCCCTAAAATGTAAGGATTCAGGTTTGTTTACAATTCCCTGCAAAATTGGTCATATTAGACTTGAAAAAGTAATGTTAGATTTAGGAGTGTCAATTAATATTATGTCATATTCCATTTACACTTCATTAAATTTACGATCGTTGAAAGAAACATGTTTTATAATTTAATTAACTAATAGATCTAATGCTTATCCCGAAGGAGTAGTAAAGGATGTTTTACTGTAGGTTAATGAATTGGTTTTCCCAGTTGACTTTTATGTGTTGAACATAGAGGGAGAACCTTTATCTAATTCTGCACCTATCCTTCTAGGTCAACCATTTTTGAAGACATCAAAGACAGACAATGTCATGGATGCAGAAACATCGACTATGGAGTTTGAAGGTGAAATTGTTTGCTTTAATATTTTTGAAGTTTTGAGGTACCCTAGTGATGTTCATTATGTTTTATCAATTAATTTCATTAATTCTTTGTCTTAAGAAATTTTTGATATGGATGGAATAGATGAGTTAGAAGTCATTCTTTGCATGAGTTTAACAAAAAACATTTTCGTAAAATTCTAACTTTCTCATTACAAATGAAATGGAAGAAATTATGCTAGCACTGTAATCACTAAAAAATATCAAAAAGGTATGTATTTCAAAATATTGAATTGCTAATATCTAATGCAAAGTCTTTACCTTCGATTATGCAGGCACCTATAATTGAATTTAAAAAATTTATGGAGCACTTAAAATATATGTTTTTGGGAGAATGAGAAACATTTTTGGTAATCATAGTAAGGAACTTAACTAAGCTTCAAAAGGAAAAGCTCATTTGAGTGCATAAGGACCACATCACATCTATAGGATGGACCATAACTGACATCAAAGGTATTAGCCCTTCAACATGTATGCATCAAATTTTGTTGGAAGAAAGATCTAAACCATCAAGAGATTCACAAAGAAGATTGAATCCTTTGATGATGGAAGTGCTAAAGATAGAGATCTTAAAGTTGATTAATGTTGGTATAATTTCTCCAATTTCAAATAGTAAATGGGTGAATCTAGTCCAAGTAGTACTGAAGCAAACTGGGATTACTGTGGTGAAAAATGAGAATAATGAGTTTGTGCCTACAAGAATTCAAAATGGATGTTATGTGCATCGATTACAGGAAGTTAAATGCTGCTACACACAAGGATTACTTTCCACTCCCATTCATTGATCAGATTCTTGAAAGACTTTTAAGGCGGTCTCAATACTATTTTCTAGATGGTTATTTGGGATATAATCAAATCATGATAGCTCCAGATGATCAGGAGAAAACAACCTTCACATGCTCATTTGGTACATTTTCTCACAAAAGGATGCCATTTAGACTCTACAATGCCACAGTCACCTTTGAAAGATGCATGGTAAGTATTTTCTCTGAGTATGTTGAACACATTATTGAGGATTTTATGGATGATTTTACTATCTATAGGGATTCATTTGATGTATGCTTGGATAATCCAAATTATATACTTGAATGTTACGTGGAAACTAATCTTGTTCTCAATTATAAAAAATGTCATTTTATGGTTGAACAAGGAATAGTTTTGGGACATATAATCTCATCTAAAAGAATTAAGGTCGATAAAGCTGAGATAGAAATTATGCAAAACTTACCCTAACCCATAAATATACAAGAGGTTCACTCTTTTCTTGGCCATGCAGGTTTTTATTACAGGTTTATCAAAGACTTCAATAAGATCTCATTAAAACTCTATTATTTGTTACAAAAGGATGCACCCTTTGAGTTTGATGAGGGATGCGAGGAAACATTTAACAAGTTGAAAGAACTTTTGACTTTAGCACCGACATTCAACCACCTAATTGAAGTCAACCATTTTAGATTATGTGTGATGCGAGTCATTTTGCTGTGGGTGTTGTCCTTGGTAAAAAATGTGGCAAGATGACTCATGCTATTTACTATGCTTCCCGAACACTCAGTCCATCACAATGCAACTATTCTACCACTAAAAAGAAGCTTTTAGCTATTATTTTTACTTTGGATAAATTTAGACCTTATTTGTTTGGTTCTAAAGTGATTGTATATTCTGATCATGTAGTATTAAGGTACCTTTTATCGAAAAAAGAAGCGAAGCCAAGGCTTATTAGATGGATTCTTCTACTCTAAGAGTTCAATTTGGAGATCAAAAAGAATAAAGGTGTAGAGAATTCAATTGTGGATCACTGAAGTCGAGTTATAAAGGAGGAGGATTTAGTATCATGCAATAATTGTTTTCAGACAAGCAATTACTAACATTTCAAGGTGAGGTTCCATGGTATACTAATATTGTGAACTATCTAGTGAACCATGAGATACATAATGATTTGAGTAAGGCTAAACGGAATAGGATAAAGTGTCGGTTGAAATATTATACTTTGGATGATCCTCAGTTGTGGAAGTGTTGTTCTGATTAAGTGATTAGGAAATATGTGCTAGAATATGAATATGAATTAATTTTAAAATTTTTCCATTTGTATTGTGGTCATTTTGGGCCTAGACGAACTACCAGGGAAATTCTTGAATGTGATTTTTATTGGCCAAATATTTTTTGAGACTCCTATATGTTTTGTAAAGCATATTGACAATGCCAAAAATAGGGTAATTTATCCCATAGAGATCAAATGCCTTTATCTCTAATACTTGCATATGAAATTTTTGATGAGGGGGCATCGATTTTATGGGACCATTTCCTTCTTTTGGTTTTTTTTACATTTTGTTGGTTGTGAATTATGTTTCTAAATTGGTGGAAGCTAAAGCCAATAGGACTAACGATTCTAAGGTTGTTACAGAATTTATCAAATCTAACATTTTTGTTAGGTTTAGAACACTGCTAGCATTGATTAGTGACAGGGTATTTATTTTTACAATCAATTGTAGAAAAATCTTTTAAAGAAGTACCATGTCACTCATAAGGTGTCTACAACCTATCATCCAAAAACGAACGGGCAAGTAGATGTGCCAAATAGAGAAATCAAGTCCATCTTTGAGAAAATGATGAGCCCAAATCATAAAGAATGGATTCAGCAACTTGATGATGCTCTTTGGGCATAAAGGACTGCAGACAAGACATAATTGTCATGTCTCCATATCTACTGATCTACGAAAAGTCATGTCATCTTCTAGTGGAAATTAAGCACAAAGCTTTTTGGGCCACTAAGCAATGCAATATGAAGACGGATGCCATAGGTAAATTAAGGAAACAACAACTACAAGAATTGGAAGAGCTTAGGCTTGAATTTATAAGGAAAAGATTAAACAATTTCATAATAAGATGATTGTTAGGAAGAATTTTGTGGTTGGACAAAAAGTTCTTCTCTACCATTAACGACTTAAGTTTTTCCCAGGTAAATTATGTTCCTATTGGATTGGACCATTTATTGTTACTAATGTGTTTTCACATGGTGCAGTTGAAATATAAAGCTTACAGAAAAACAAGAAATTCAAAGTCAATGGTCATCAACTGAAACCCTTCTATAAAGGATTCCAAGTGGAGGATGTGGAAGTGATACGGTTAGAAAAACCTTGTTATAAAGAATGAGCAGTGGGAGTCGAGTCAATGACGGTAAACAAAGGTGCTGCTTGGGAGGCAACCTAAGACTATGCCTTGTTGAACCATAAAATGACACTTTTCATAATTAAGAGCTAGTTTAGTTTCAAGACATCATTTAAGTACCAAAATAAGGTGATCCAGATATTGTTCAAATGAATTCCCGTGTATAGTAAAGTCATCTATGAAAACTTTAATGTTTTTCTCAAGATACTCAGAAAAAATACCTATTATGCACTTTTGAAAGGTAGCGGGGGCATTGCACAATCCAAAAGGCATCCTTCTGTAAGCAAAGGTGCTATACGGGTATGTAAAAGTTGTCTTCTCCTGGTCCTCCGGAGCAATATCAACCTGAATATAACCGAAATAATTATCAAGAAAACAATAATAAGCACAACCATTAAGACGTTCTAACATCTGATCAATAAAGAGTAGGGGAAAATGGTCCTTTCTACTCATCGAGTTGAGCTTGTGATAATCCATGCAAATTTGCCATCTATTATGCACCCAAGTTGGAACCATCTCTCCTCTCTTATTCTCCACAATTGTAATGCCCAACTTCATAGGAACCACTTGCAAAGGACTTACCCACTTGCTGTCAGAGATGGGGTATATAACTCTCACATCCAGCAACTTCGTCACTTCTTCCCCACCCCTATCATTGGTGGGTTAAGACGTCTTTGCACTTAACAGACTAGGGTAGCTCCTTCCTTAAGAAAAGTCTTATGCATACATAAGGAAGGACTAATACCTTGCAACTATCCATCCCAATGTCATCTTATACTCTCGCAACACACTAATGAGCTTTTCTTCTTACACCTTTGTGAGATTATTTGCTACGATAAGTAGAAGTGTGTTGTTAATGCCCAGATAAGCGTACTTAAGGTGAGTTGATAAGGGCTTCAACTCCACTTTTGGTGCCTGCATAATAAAAGGTAACAACCGATTAGTACTAATGGGCAATTCTAAAAAATGATGGACATATACGCCAAAATGGTTTGTCTTAAGTGCCCGAATTGCTTCCTTTAGGTCCTCTCCAAACTTTAGCTTGCTTTGCCAATAACCATACTTCTTTTGCTCCAATGGGGTAGTCAAGGCTACCTTCAAAAGGTCACCTGTAGAAAGAAGAGACCAATGCTCCACCAAAGAGTCAAGAATATCCACCTTGGTGACCAACTCACAATCTGATGGATAACGTATGGCATCAAAGATATTGAAACGAATGGCCTCGCCATAGAACTCCATAGTTAGCACCCCATTATGTACATCGATTTTTGTATGAGATGTCTTCAAAAATGGCCTGCCTAACAAAATTATTGAAGGGCTCGAAGAGCCTTTATCTTGCATATCTAATATATAAAAATCTAAAAGAAAAATAAGCTCGTTAACCTGTACCAAAACATCCTCAATAACTTGCTCAGGGTATGTGTTAGCTCTATCAGCTAATTGAATGATGACACGAGTATCCTTTAATGAGCTAAGATTAAGAGCTTTAAAAATAGATAAAGGCATAACATTGATTGAAGCTCCTAAATCTATCATGCATCTCTCTTACTTCATGTTACTGATCTTATAAGGGATGGTAAAAATACCAGGATCCTTGCACTTGGGGGTAGTTTCCTTTGTAAGATTGCTGACACATTGCCCCCCCCCCCCATTATGTACATCAATTTTTATCTGAGATGTATTCAAAAATGGCCTGCCTAACAAAATTGTTGAAGGGCTTAAAGAGCCCTCATCTTGTATATCTAATGCATAAAAATCTATAGGAAAAACAAGCTTATTAACTTGTATCAAAACATCCTCAATAACCCGCTCAGGGTATGTGTTAGCTCTATCAGCTAATTGAATGATAACACAAGTATCCTTTAATGAGACAAGATTAAGATCTTTAAAAATAGATAAAGGCATAACATTGATTGAAGCTCCTAAATCTAACATACATCACTCTTACCTCATGTTACCGATCTTATAAGGAATGGTACCTGGATCCTTGCACTTGGGGGTAGTTTCCATTGTAAGATTAAGCTTCCACTTGTTGGTGCATAGCTCCTTCAAAAATTTAGCATATCCCAGAACTTGCTTAATTGCTTCCAAAAGAGGGATATTAACTTCCACATTGCGAAAAACCTCCAATATTTCTTTTTCCTTTTCCTGCTGCTTATTCTTTGCTGACCTGCTTGGAAATGGAACAAGAGGTAAATCATTGACAATAGTGTGTGAAGTACTTACCTGAGGATGGTGATCCTCCTTTTTCTTTGTTAGCTAAGTTTCTTCCTCTTCTTCTTTCTCCTTCCCCTTCTTTGGCCCTTATGCCTCCTTGCCACTTCTCAAGGTAATGGCCCAAGCATCTTCTCTAAGGTTCCTTTCATGTTAAATAGGCAACCTTGTGGAACTTTGGGCTTGCAGCTTCCTCACAACATCAACTAGCTGACTGACCTGATTTTTCAAATTCTTTAAACCACTCTGCGCTTCCTATTGAAATTAAAGCGTGTTAGTCACTAAGCTCATAACAATTTCCTCTAAGGACATACCTCCAGCTTTTTTTTTTTTTGGTGGTTGTGGAGGTGATGGCCTTGACTGAAACTGTGGTTGATTCTGATAGAAACCTGGTGGTGCATGAAATCTTTATTACTGTTGCTAATAATTGGGTTGGCATGCATTAGAACTACTTCCTTATTATTGGTTTCCATACTTGAAGTTAGGATGATCCTTCCACTTCGGATTGTAAGTGGGAGAAAAAAGGGTCATACCTCCGCTATTGTCCTTGGAACCCCCAAATGTGTTGACAGGTTGTCATCCTACAAGGAAGGGCAAGCATCTGTAGGATGGTCAACTAACGTACAAATACCATATACCTTGGTAGGCCCTTTTCTTATCACTGCTTGCTATACCTAGAAACGGTGACCTCCTTCACCTGCTTATTAAGAAGGAAGCATTACTGCGATTGCCCTAATACTGGGAGTTCATTGCCATTGTTGCTATCCAGTTCCTATCATCCTCTAGTGTCCTATCCACTAAGGCTCCACTACTCGCAACGTCTATCATATTCCTGTCCAAAGGAAGCAAACCTTCATAGAATATTGAATTAATAGTTGGTCACTTATCTGATGGTTTGGACAATTATTGTAGAACTTCTTAAAATGCTCCCAATACTCCTGCAAAGACTCCCCTATGTCTTGTTGAATACCATAGATCTCCTTCCTGATGTTAGCGACTTTGGAGCCAAGGAAGTATTTATCTAGAAACGCCTGCTACATTTGCTTCTATATGTTGACCGAGTCGGTGGGCAAGTCATACAACCACTCCTTGGCTACATCTGCTAAGGTAAATGGAAATGCCTTTAGCTTGATTTGTTCCACTGAGACTCCTGCTGGCTTCATACTTGAGCATGTGATATGGAACTCCTTCAGGAACATATTGGATCTATGATGTAGCTTGATCCCAGTGAGTTAGTGTCACAAAAACCTGTAAAAGTAGGCAGTGCACATATCAATCTAAGTTTAACTTCAATTTCTGGCTCACCATCCGGATAATTGATACAAAGCATATTAGGATTGAAAGAAGGAGCTACAAGCTCCTTTAAGGTGCGTTGATGGTGTTCCATATTCTTTTTTGTTTCTTCTGAACTCCCGTCAACTTCTTCTTTAAAGGATAAGGAATGATCGCTCCCAAAAAGATGCGTAGGAATTCCTCACTCTCTCTGACAAAATCTGGTGCAACCTGCAATAGGAGAAAAAGAAAAATGGTTAAATGGAGAAAGTAACAAACCTTTGTTTTCCTTAGCAAATTTATGCAAATGAATGTGTTTTAAGGAGCTGTAGGACATCAACAAAAACAAAAACAAAAATAACACAAGAAACAATAATTAAAACACGCCAACTCCCCAATAACGGTGAACTGCCAAATAGTGAATTCCTAACTACCAAACTATGCAATAAATGGTGAGCTAAGGTTGAAACAAAGAGAGCTGGGATGCAAACGCTATTTCAAATGTTGCAAATAAAAGAAAACAAAACAGCTTGAAATGATGAAAGCTAATAGCTATGATGTAATGAAAGTAAACAAAAGGACAAAAGCAAAGCAAATTTAGAAAAAAATTAATAACAATGGTAAAGAAGTGGGTTGGAGATATCTTCGGGATTCTGGGATGGTCATTAATCCTTGAATTTAAATAAAAGGTACTCTCATCATAGTGTTAGCCTATGGACTCGATTAAGCTCTCTAACCCTTAATTTCTTTAAAATAGGCAAAACTAATAAACTCTAAAAATGCACTGATCTGCACTATAACCTAGAATAGGCTCTCTAAGTTCAATAGCGAAGACGCATTAGGTACTAAGAAATGACTAACTGAAGTCACTACTTATAAGCTCGAAAAATGTACGCATTAGGTACTAAGAAATGACTAACTTAAGTCACTACTTATAAGCTCGAAAAATGTAACCTAAAGGTATGGGATCCTATATTAGTTGATTAAGTATCCTAACAAATTTAACTTATAACACCCCACTCCTGCTGGACCCGAACCCGACATCGATGGTGATATCCGAATCCGTCATGAATGCATGTATCGATATTTTTCATGTGCAAAAATCACTATTCATAAATGCATGAGCATGAGATGTGTTTTCCTAATTTCTCCGATTAATCTCTCATGTACCCGTTTCTATGATTTTACCCGTTATATGGAAACGGGATGTTACATAATTAACCTATTGTTACTTTCAGGAATCACTATAGATTATTACATATCACACGCTCATTCCTAGCCTTCAAATTATAAAGTTACCTACAGGGTGATCAAGCCTATAAACAATTCCTAATTCATGACATTTATCCTAAATCCCAAACCAACCTAGACCTACAAGCACTAATTTAAGACAAATCCAACTCTGTTCTCACAATTTCCATCCCTTCATCCTTATAATATCTCCAAACCCCTAAGTAGTCTAGCCACGCATGTTGATATTAAGCACAATAGACATTAAATAAACAAAAACTTATACTTAATTAAATAAAACCAAGGCTAGAAATTATCAAAGAAGTGATAAAAACTGAAATTCAGCACTAACTTAATAGAAATCAGAACTTTTATGCTAGTAAATAACTAATCATAACCTAAATTACAAATTCTAAACTAATTGCATCAAAAGAAAATTTCTGGCACACATAACTTGCACAAAAAAATTAATTGATCATGAATCTAAGAACATGCATAAATCCTAACTATTAAGCACAAATTAATCCAAAGCATCACAAATAAGCAAAAACCCATAACATAAACCATTAAACATTCAAATACCCAACAATTTAAGATTTGAAAAAGCATATAAATAAGCTTAAACAACTAAGATTAAAGATGGAAAATTGAAGGAATAAACATTCATTGATATAACATAAAAGTTCCTTATAAAATTCATAAAGTTCAACTATAAAATCCATCAAACATTCATTCTAACATTCTACAACATGTAAAACTATGATTAACATGAAGAAAGCTGTAAACTAATGGAATGAATATAAAAATAAAGCATTGAAACTGAAAGAGAATAGCTAAGCTTATGGAAAATGACAAAAACTTCTTTGATGGTTCCTCCTCTCTTCTTGTAGCTTTCCAAAAATGGCAAATTTTAAGAGTACTTCTCTTTTCTTGGAGGTTTTATAAAAGTGGCAGATTGGAGGCTTGGCTTTTTAGGTCCTTTCTTTTTCTTTTTATAGTATTTCCCATTTAAGGTAAACTATCAGGTTTTTCAAGCCTAAAAACTCCCTCGAAAACTTGAATCCGGAAGCGACCCACGTCTGTCTGCAAGCAGGCCATGATTGTGGCCCTTAGTGCACGATCGTGACTAGTTTATCTGCTCTCTATTATGATCGTGACTGACTCCCCACGATTATGTCCAATTTGTCTACTCTTTGTCATGATTGTGGCTGGCCCTATGCTCAAGCTTCTGTATGCCGTGATCTTGGCCTTAGGTTATTTCCGAGGTCTTCTCTGATTCTTCTCCAAATGCCCTTGATGGTTTCTCCTATATGGATGACTCTCCAAACTTTGTCAAACTTCTTCCTTTTAGCATATATTTGTGTTCACTTCTTTAATCTATATGTAAACACAAAATGAACACAAATTGAGTATTTAAACATAAATATAGGATTGAAAAGACGTTGAAATCCATAAGAAAATATAAGATGATTCAATCCTATCAAAATGTGATAGAGAAGACTTAGAAAACAAGGCCAAAGTGAGGAAAAGGGTAGGAAGCAAGTAGAAAAAGGAGCCATTGTAGTGAGAGGTAGGAGTTTCTCACACTATCCATGGTTTTATTATGGACCATATTTTGAGTTTTAACATCAAAATCAAGAACACCTAATTATTGGTTTGTCTCCCAATAAACGCTTTTTTATGAGTCTTTTAGCTAGACTTCTATACAAATTCTTCTTCAACCTGGATCTATAATTAGCAACTTGCTTCAACTCTTCTTCTCAAATAAAGGTCATTAGCCTATAAATAGGCCACTTGCTGCAATATGATGAGGATATATGGTATCAAATTAATAAAATCAAGTACATCCACTAGTTCATTTTTTAGTAACAAATTGTCAATATAACAAAGAATTAAAAAAACTCTTGAATCATCAATTAACTATAATAGTTTGTTCTGTGGGTAGTAGGAGACCTTTGTACTTAAGATGGCTGTCAATAATTCCTTGATAGCCTCTTTAGATCATCCTCTTCATCATCCTCATTTTCTTCTCTCTTATCCTTTTGAGCAACAGCTTCCTCCATTTCTCTAACCTCTAGCTCCTCTCGACTCCTTATAGTTATCGTATTTACTTGTTAACTCAAATTTGACTTGGTGTATATGGATAAAATGCTTGAATCTTTAGTTTTATAGAGGGAAACCTTGGTTGAAGTAATGAATTTTATAAGGAGATCCTCAAAATTCCAAATTTCCTTTTATTGTTGATGATGTAGAAATCTAAGGGAAAACTTAGGCATTCAAAGACGTGATAACTGCTTCACTATAGATTATAAGTATTCACGTATTTGATGATTTAAGGTTTATTCCCCTATAAAAATTAGATGCTCCAACATATAAACTTGTGTATGACATTCATGAATGGGGTGGTCATTAATACAAATATGAGAACACATCATGTATACCAATTGAGCTCCCACACACGTATCACCATGCCTCTCGTTTTAAGCTCCTAATACTGCCATAGGTGATGACACTCCATAATTCCCCTGAGAATACTATCATATCCATCCTTCTATTATGTTTGGTGGCTATAATGATGAATTCCTAAATCTTGAAAATAATTCATAAACACACAATCAAAAAAAGGGCTATCAAAATAGCTAAATAAACATAAAAAGAAAAGAAAAGAAAAATGATGGCTAGATTATCATAAATTAAGTATTTCTAATATCCTAATCCCTGAAAGTGATACCAAAAACTTAAAAACTTGATTGAGATTGATTTTATTTATATTTTAATCGAAAGCACACGATGTAGGTATAGTTAAAACTGGTAAGGACAGATACCACTACAAGGACTATAAGAACTAATAATAACCCTTTTTCCTATTATCTAACCAACAAATATTAGGGGTAGTGATTGATCAGATTTAAAATTAAAATAATAAACTTCAACACAATTAATAAACTAGAATGGCAATTGAACTAAGAATCAAAACGAACAATGGTATCCAGAATTCAAATCACCCTTATGACTTCTCATGTAATCATGACTTCAGACATCAATGTATTCTAAAGTTTATTAGACGGTGAAATTTCCTTAATTATGCTAATATATTTCTCAAGAATATTAACAACTAATCTTACATTGATTAGTTGAAAAGTCTTTTTAATTAAAACTCCTAAAGTTGTATTAATCAACTTACAAATTTCCTTATTAGGTTTGACCTTAATATATGTTTACATGCAACTCCTTTCAATTATGCTACATCTATTTATATAAAGGATTTATGAATCTAAATTGCATAAAATTACATATGAATCAACATGATGATAATATTAATTGAATAATAATACAAAACACATAATTGAATCTTAATGAAACTAAAGAATAAATTAAAATAAAATCAATATAAGGTTCATCCCAGGGTTCATTTAATCTAAGTTATCATAAAGGGTTTTGTTCATAATCATATGAAATACAACTTCAAAGCTAAAGAGAAAATTAAAAATCAAGGATAACATGATAAAATCCTTTTAATGTTTAGAAACTTCACTTTAGATCAATGAAATATACGCCAAAAGGGTTTCTTTGCTTGTGCTTCATGCTTTCTACTATCCTAGGGTTTCTTCATTTGTTTCCTAAGCCTCCTCTTTACCTTTCCTCTTGATTTTATCTTTTATACTTCAAAAATTAGGTTTTTGGGTGTTATACAGGCATCAACACGAGCATATTGTTGGCCATATACTTCAAAAATAATGAATCCCTTGAATCCAAAGTAAACATAAGCTCAAAATATGAATATAAGCATTATTATGGGCATATTGGTCTCTAACGTGGTTATGTTGATAGTCGTATAACTCTCTGAAACTTTTAAAACCACTTTTTTTGTGAAACATGACCATGTTGAAGTGCATGAGCATCAACATGGGCATATTAGTGCCCATATATTTTTCTAACATCTTCATAAATTAGTTAAAACAACTTCAAATAGCCCCAAACTTTTCCCAATTTATTTCTTTTGCTTCAAATAAGTGAATTACAACATAAAAACATAATATTAAAAAATTAAGTACCAAAAATTAAAATAAACAAGTAAAATACACTAAATATAAACCTAAAAGTATAAATAGTTAAGCATTTATCAAACTCCCCCACACTTAAGCATTTAGTTGAGCACTCTCATCTTAATAAGAAAAACTTTGGGAAAGCATTAAATCAAGATTCTCCATTATTCATTTGATTACAAAGTTCATCGAATTGTTAAGCACTTAATTACTTGCATCAAATTATAAATCAACCTAATTCACTTCACAATTCTTCAAATTTCAACTTAATTCACATCATTGCACTTAATGCAAAAGGCGAACATACATGAGAAAAATACTAAAAACTTAAAGTATTTTATATCCTTTATTAAAAATAAAACACTAAATTTAAAAAATATAGGAGAATTTATAAGCTTATGTGAAAAGTCCCTTAATATTTTGATGTGAGAGTAAACACCTTGTCATGAAGACTCCCAATTACTAAGCTAAGTCACTATCTCAAATGGGTACTAACATTACTGTTTAACTTTGACCTTTTATTGATACAAATCCGATGGAGTGTAGGAATGGCAATGGATCAGGCCCATAGGCCCGAACCTTAGGATGTAAGCTTGGGGGTCGGCCTAATTAGGCCTCAACTAGCCTAGGACTTAAACCGATTCAAGCCTCCGATAACTCGAAGTCCAATTGGGTCCAATTTTGTTGGACCCCGATTTCTTCTTCAATATGTTTGGGATTAATTTTATTATTTTTATTGTGATTAGGCTTTAATTATAA
>JANIIA010000191.1:15982561-15994314 GCA_027478495.1 Erythroxylum alaternifolium | reverse complement strand
GGAATTCCTCCCCCGTGGGCCACGGGTCCAGATGTCACGTAGGATGTCGGGCCCGTGGACCCGCCCGGGGAGGGGTTATTTTATATCCCCAAAAATTATAATTAATGCCTAATCACAATAAAAATAATAAAATTAATCCCAAACATATTGAAGAAGAAATCGGGGTCCAACAAATTTTATATTTTTCAAAATTTTGAATTTATTTAATAAAAAATTTTATTTAGTTAAAATATATAATATGATAAATTCATTGAATTGAAGACACAAAATACAATTGATTAAAAAATAAAATTTTTATTGAATGAATACATAAAATGTACATAAATTGATAACATGAACAAGATGAAACTAAATTCATTTATGAATGATAAGTTTATAAATAATATGATAAATTAATATAATTGATGATACAAATTACAATTGAATAATAAAAAAGAGGTTTTTAATGAATAAATACATAAAATGTTAAAATAAATAAGTTGAAACTTAATTCATTTATGAAGGATAGGAAATGAAAAAAAGATTATATATTTATTTATAATATGAGAAATTTATTTAATTGATGATACAAATTGCAATTAATAGAAAATGAGAATTTTAATGAATTAATATATCCAACATATATATAATGATAAAATAAATAAGATGAATTTCTATTCTTTTACACATCAATTGTTAATATGTATAAAAAGACTATACAATAATTTTTGAAGTAAAAAAGTTTCAATTACTATTAGTAATATTATAGCATCTTTATGTACAACGAGATTTTGAATTAGAAAGATTGTATGTATTTTCAAGTTTGGGCGGGCCTTTTTTAATTGAAAACTGCCTAAATTGGAAAACAAAAAACAAAATAAGTTCATATTTTTCATTTAATTGAATAGAAATCTTGAAATTATGAGAAATACATTTAATTAATGAAAAAGGCAAAATTCATTTAATTGATGACATAATTTACAAAAAAGATTGTCCAATTTTTTAATGATACATTTTACAAAAAATCAACATGAAATTATGAAATAATATTGGAGTCTGGGACTAGGAGAGTGGAAAGTGTCAAGTGAAAACCGAAGAGTAAGAGGACAATAGATATTGATTGAAGTTGAGAATTTAGAAATAAAACGGAATTACAATAATTATATCTTCAATTATAAAAAAATGCAATAACATAAAAAATAAGTAATTTTTAAAACAAAGATTAAAGATAACAAACCTGGAGTAAAAGAAAGAGGATAGTAGCTATCGTTGTAGTTAAGATCATCAATAGTTTACATCACTTCATATGTTTATAGAAACATTATAATTAGTACTGTAATATTAAAATTAAAGGAATACTAAGCACTTTCTAATAATTAATAAAAAATTAAATATACCTTCATCATCCAATATTTTATTAAAATTTTTTTTTGAATGAGTATAAGTATGATTAGTTACCTCTGTATCAGTTCCTATGGTTGTATTAATATACAAATTAAAAAACAATATACGGTAAGATGATATAAAAAAAGACAAAATTAGTATATAACCAACTTCAAGTACGTATAAAGGCTTTTGCATTATGAGGATGAAGTTGAGCATGATGAGGACTAATAAGGTGACCACTAGTGCTAAAAGCATACTCTTAAGCAACAATATATAAAGGAAATATTAATAGGTCTTGTGCAATTACTTGCATAATTAAAAAATAATTTTTACGATTCTTCCATCACGACATACATCAAACTATACACTTTCAACTTCGGACACACAATCTTCTATCAAATATTTATCCAACTTAATCATATTATACTAAGTCCTAGTCCTTTTTTCTTTGATGAATTTTGTAAATAAAAGTAACAAAATGCTTTTAAAAATGAGTCTAAACCTAAAGTTAGAACTGAACAACATGAACTATTACGAATTCAATCCTGAAATTTGTCCAATCTAAATTGATAAACATTAAATAAGTCATACCGAAATTGTTTCATGACATCAACATGCTATTGAACTTGATTACTGTACAAGACCTTATATATAAAATTATGCCTCTCCATCTTGTATCTCTGGTCTAACACAGATATGACTATAACAGTATGTCTAACTATATACCAATAAAAATTTAACTTATGCCCCGTCTGATTTGTCATAATTTGAATCACCTCATTAGAATCAAACATCTAATCAAAAAAAGCTTTCTTGATCTCACACATATTGCTAAAGCAACAGTGCGAAGTTGGATATTTTATTTCTTAGAACAATTCAATCATAGTATAAAATAATTCTAACTTCTTACAAATTTCTTTAGCTAACTCATATTGGTCTTCTATAGGTAGGCAAATGTACTAAGAATCTTTTTTGTCTCATTCTGGTAAACACCTCAAGATATTCTATCGTCGACTCCAACATCATGAAGTTTAAGTTCTGTCTAGTTGGACAATCTAAACCAACTGCTTCGTCCTCAGAATGTAAATTGTTGTATAATTTTCTTCAAATTTCTTAACTTTTTTAGGTGTTACACTCTAATATACTACACTATCCTGAAACGTATCTATTGCTTCCTTTATGATCTCCAACTCGTCCTTCACAATCAAAATATGTGCAAAACAACACATATGGAATAGACTTACACCAACCACCAAGTTCACAACTTATATCTTATTCTTCACCTTTTCAAACATAGTATCATTTGTGCTATAACTTTTTATTGTTATGGTGGATAATGTGGTGTCGATACTTAAATTTATTAAACAATCAACCAGTATAGTTGCCAACCTTTCACTTATATATGGTGCCAGCATATAAATGAAAATACCATTCACAAATATGACCAAATATCAATCATAACATAACCAAAAAATAAATGATAAAAATATTAAAGAATATAATTTACCTCAAAAGTCTACTGCGTAGAGTCCAATTATTGTCAATATAATGTGATGTTACTATCATATAACCCTTCTTTTGGTTATCAGTTGTCCACATATCTGTTATGATGGCAACCCATCTTTCAATACTCATAATGTTCTTAAATTTCTTTCTTCTTATCCTCGTATATCTTTATAATGTCCTTCTTTAACGTATTTTGAGTAGGGATCTTAAAGGACGGTTCTAGTAAGTTAAGCAACATCCTAAATCTTTTTCATATCAACTATAGATAGTGGATTTTATCATCAATTAGTATAGAAGAAATCAAAAATCTTGATTTGTTGCTATCATAAGCTGTAGTAATCATTTCATTATTCCCTCTTATTAAGTTAGGGGTTAAAAATGTTTGATCTTCTGATACGATTGTCTTTCTATTACACGAATCCATATTTCTCTTTAAATGAGAGGTTCTACCTTTTGAACTCTTGACTAGCATCCTGCAATAGTATTTACATTCAACTTTCTTTGGTCCGTTCATTAATTTGGCCTTATTGAAGTGATTTCAAACATCACTTTTCAATAGACCTAAACTTTTATCTTCATTTAATACAGGATTAGAAGTTTTCACTTATAAACTCTCCAATACCATATTATAGCTCTTCGCTAGAATATGTTCATTCATATGAAACAATCAATATATAACTATATATATTATTTATAAATTTGAAATCCAACATAATACATCACTACTAATATATGTCATTTGAAATCCAACAATAGTCATTAATAATTTTTTGGAAGAATTAAATAAGAATTTTATATTTTTCAAAAATATTCAATAATAAAAAATAATATATGTTGGACGTAATACACAATATAAATTACTTTTTACTCGACCAAAACTTTATATAGTTTAATGTAAGGTATGAATGCAAACATAATGTTAGATCATCAAGGTCCATTTTTTAAAAATATCCTTATAATAAGAGTTTTTAAATAAAGATAACATGTACCTTAAATGATAAAGAACAAACAAACACACACACACACACACACACAGATATATATATATATATATATACGTTCTGCTTACTATCTAACTTATTCTTATTATTCTTTAATAAAATGATGTATCATTACTTTTTAATTAAAATTTTTAATATAAAAAGAACAAAACTTTATTATTTGGCCCTACAAAAAATTGCATCTTTAAAAGACAATTGTCTTGAGTCCTTTAGCTATCTTTGGTGCATTTTACCCTACTCATTGGTGCATTAATGAATTTTATGATTTTTATGTCCAAAAATTACTATTCATTAATAGTTATACTATATTATATGGTGCCCTACTATGATTCACTTGGATTCTTGAAAATAATATTGTTGAGAATAATTTTAAAAATTATCATGGTACTTATGTAATTTTATTTTTGACGTAAGTATAGAGTGTTTCATAGATGTATTGAATAAGGTCAATGGAAAATTTAGAATGAGATTTTTTAATAATTGAATTCTTCATCTTTTCAATGCTTTTTGAGTTTATGCTTTATATTTTATATTCTGTTCAAAAGATGTCTCCAAATATAGTACCTCAGGCTTTATGTTTTGTTGAATAAATAGGAAGCTTTTATTATGCAAACTATTACTAGATTTCAAAAAAGAATTGATTCCATAGTAGCAAATATGAAACAATCAATAGTACCTAAAAATTTAAAAACATTGAAAGTAGAAGTTTTATTTCTTCTTAAATCTATCTCAAAACTCTCCCTGAAAAAGACCATATTCTTAAAAATTAGTGGCAGTAGGAAAAGGGTGATGTTGTATTATCTTTAACAATAAATAAGAGTGAAACACAGCAAAACCCCAATGTAGTTCCCTTCCCTTTCAACATAGATTAAGCATAGAAAATAGAGCAGATGTTCACGCTACAAGGAACAAGTTGTTGTACAATACAAAATTAAGCTATGCATATTAACTATACTTCAGATAAGGATTATATGAAGAACCCTAACTTCTTTTTTAACTTCCTCTTATAATTTTCACAAATTGCCAATGTTTACAGTAGAAATATATTAATCACTCTAGTTATAATTAAGGTCATTCCAATATCTGAAAAGAAGGCAATGAAAGAAAACTTACTGTAAAAATAATTGAAATCAAGCTGCCACTTCCTCAACACTATAGTTGCTACCTCCACACAAGTTCTTAATTACTCAAGGCTAGCAAATAGCTATAGGCGTGTGGGCTTACAGGCTGCTTATGGGGTGGTGGACAGTGGGGTGCAGACTGTAGATTAGAAGAAGATGATGAAACCAGGAGGTAGTTAGGCACAAAGGGGGCAAGGCAGGAAGGACGAAAGAGAGACAAAGAGAAAGGAAAGGGAAAAACTAAAAAGGTATATGCTAACGTAGAGTAAAGTGATGTCGTTTTACACTAGGTGTAAAATAACATCGTTTTACTATGAGATAAAACTTTTTAAAAAAGGGTACAATGGTGTCTTCTTGCTCCTATCACAAAACTATATCGTTTTAGCCTTGTTAGATTACAATATACATTCAGAAAATGAAGTTATTTTGTTATTGCAGTAAAACAATGTCATTTCACTTTTTACATATGCCCCAGAGGCCCAACTTTTTTAGAATTTTAGGGCTACAGGCTCGGTCAACCTAGGCCTAGCTTGTTGACTTCAGGCCAAGCCTGGCCTAACTCCCATCCCTTGCGAAGTTAAATTATTTATGCTTGTTTATTCACATACTAATTTTTTCCTTTTTCATAATGAAAAGATTAAAAAAGAATTCACATTTAACTCAATGCATGTACAAATTGTACATAATTTAAAACCAATTTAATCATTAAAACTCAAAATTATTTGCCTAAATAAATCAAATCACCATCGCAACTAAACTCATAATTAATCATTTTGATAAACATCCTTTAAAAAACTTCCTATTGATTAATTATGTTTCACCACAGCGTATGGTGTAACTATAACTAATACTAACGAGTATGAGTTAATCCTAAAAGGATTAAAATTACTTGTACTAATCATCTTTCTATTATCTAGTTTAACAAATTATGATGATGATGATTAATCGAATTCAAAATTAAACTATAAACCAAAACAATTATGCACAATTGATTAATTAGAATGAAGATTAAACTAAGAAACAATTAAAGAAGATAGTAGTACCTAGATTTCAAATCCCTTAAGACTTCTTATACAGTTATGAATTTATGCATCAATTTAACTTATAGTTCATTGAACCGTGAAATTTTTTCAATTATGCTAATACCTTTGTTTAAGACTATTAATAATTAATCCTAAGTTAATTAATTTAAATCTCTTTCTAATTAAAATCTATAAATTTTCATTAATCAATTTATAAATTTCACTATTAAGTTTTCTACTCTAAAAGATTTATGTTGACCTATCTCTAATTTTGCAAACAACTTCTTTTAATTATGTTGAATCTATTTATACAAAGGATTTCTCAACTCAATTGCATGAAATCACACATATATCAATATGCCAGTAATATTAATTCAGGAATAATAAAGAACACATAATTGAATCTTAATGAAACTAAAAAATAAAATAAAATCACTACAAGGTCCACCCAAGGGTTCTTCTAATCTAGATACCATAAAGGGTTTAGCTCATAATCATATCAACATAACATCAAAGCTAAAGATAAAACTAAAAATTAAGGATAACATGATGAAATCCCTTTAATCTTCAAAAACTTTACTCTAAATTAATGAAAATCCACTCCAAAAGGGTCCTTGGTTATTCTTTGAGCTTTTTGTCATCCTAGGGTTTTCTTTTGTGTTTGTCAAGCCTCCTTTTCACTTTTCCTTAAAATCTTGTCTTTTATAGTTTGAAAATTAGGTTTTTGGAGGGTACATAGGCATCAACACGAGCATGTTGGTGCCTATGTACTTTAAAAATTATGAAGCCCTTAAATTCATGGCGAACATAAGCACAAAATGTGATGGTCATGTAACTCTTTGAAACTTTAAGAGTTCTTTTCTTATATGAAACATATCCATGTTAAAGCACACAAGCATCAACATGGGTATGTTAGTACCATGTAGTTTTCTAGCATCTTCATAACTGGGTCAAAACAACTCTAAATTTTCTTAAATTTTTTCCAAATTATTTTTACTCTAAATAAGTGAATTACAACATAAAAATAGAATACAATTGAATTATGTATTAAAAACAAAAAAAACCCAATAAGCGAGCAAAATGCATTAAATATAAACCTAAAAATATAAATAATTAAACACTTATCAAGTAGCTTAATCAATTCATCATAAGGTGATTTTATATCAAGAAGGAATATTGGAGCAACATTTTGATAGCTTAGGAGTTGTTCAAGCCATACCATTAGAAACAATCAATTAGATGTTGCTATTTGAAGACTGACTTTTACAAAGCATTTGATACCGTTAGTTGGAAATTTATTCTGATGGTCTCTAGGCCTTTCGTTTCCCAATTATATTCAACCAATGGATATATTAGTGTATCTTTAGTCCAACTTATTTTGTCATTATCAATGGTAAGCCAACTAGTGTTTTTAAGAGAGCGAAAACAATCAGACAAGGAGACCCTATCTCACACTCATCTTTACCATTTGCATTGAGGTATTAACTAGATTTATCTCTTATAACATTAGGCAAATTATGCCTTTTAAATACCATTATAAATTCAAGTCTATGGAGTTGTTTAACATATCCATTTTGGATAATTTGTTCTTGCTTTATGGAGCAATAAACTAGTAGTTGGTACACTCATGCAATCCTTCAACCAATTCTCAGAGATCTCATGCCTCAAAGTTATCTACAGTAAGAGCTAGTTATATGCCTTTGCTACTTCTAGTGTTCTAAGTCAAAAGCTTACCAATTATTCAAGACTTAAAATTTATATGCCTAAAGACATGGGCGTTGTTATCACTACTTCCAGACCTACCTATAGAGATAATGCCCATCTGTTTGATGCTACCTTTAGAAGGATTAGAAAAGGAAAAATAAGCTTTATCTTATTCCAGTAGGTGTCAGTTTTTTACATCCATCCTCAATAATCTCCATATTTTCTAGAGTTCACATCTTTACTTGCTCCAGAACCTCACCAGAGGAATGGAGAAGATGTTAAAGAAATTTTTTGGAATAACCAAGGTAAGTTGGAGGGAGTTATGTTTGCGTAAGGAATAGGGTGGCCTCAATATTATTTCCACAAGAATTACCAAAAAGATTCTCCTTGCTAAAAGAATACGGAGACTTTGTAATGATCATAAATCTTTGTAGGTAAATGGACGCAGGAGTACCTAAAAGGCAATAGCTTCTGGAATATGAAGAATAAACTTGACAATTCTTAGACCATCAATCAGTTCCAAAATTGAGAAAAGTCATTGCTAGGGAAATGAAATTTTTGAACGGGAATCGAGAAAAAAAACTAGTTTCTAGTATGACAACTGAACAGATTAGGACCTCTTCAATTGCTTGTAGAGTTTGGCTCACTTCATCTCACTATTCTAGCTAGAGCAAGAGTTAAAGAGATAACCAAAAGGGGAAAGGTGGCAACGTGATCATTGTGGTTTCACTACAATCATAAATACAGTCCAAAACTCTAGCCCTGATTTAAGCAAAGAGGATACACCTATATGGTCCAAAACATAGCTCAAAAAACTTCTCAAACAGCTCCTATATATATGTATCCCTCTTTAGAGCTCTTGAAATAATTGTCCCTTGGTGGAAATTGGCTTGATTTAACGGGAACTTGCCTAAAATTTCGTGTATTCTTTGATTGATTGTTAACAATAAGGTTAAAATCTTTGACAATTAAATAGGATAAATCTTAATGGCCTATATATCTTATGCAAATTTTTCCTAAAATTTTGGATCACTTATTTTTCTAATGCACCTATACTAGTTCTATTTAGGGTCAGAGGGTGCACATTACACTGTCAAGAAGAAACCTGGGCTTAGGAGGTAAGCTGGTCTTTGAGGGTCGAATTCTAGAATGATCACGGCTTAAGCATATTCAAGATAAGTTTGAGTTGATGTGTCTATGATATTTGGAGAGAAAGAAACAGAAAAATCTTTGAACTCACGGAAAGGAACTCACAATCACTGTTTAAATTTATTTACAACGAGATTAGGCAGGTAATTGTCGCCACAGAAATCCATATTAAGTGTGTCAATAGTACAAACTTAGCTGGAATTTACTAACAACCGGTGTAATACAACAAGTTGAATATCTTGATGCAAAGTTAATTATTATCCTGGACTTCTTGGCGTCATAAAAAGGAAGCAAAGCACCCTAGAAATCCTTGTTTTGTAGTGTAGTAATGCAAGTACTTTTGTGCTTATTTGGAGTTTAGTGTGATTGTTTGCCTAAGCAAGCTGATTTTAGGGTCCCTCTGAGACATTTAGAGCCCTTTTTTTATTTATTTCTCTTGTACTGATGTTTATTTCATTTCATTTTCCAAAAGAAGAATTCTTTGCGAGGGAGGCTCCACTCCACTTTTATCCCACGTGTTCCGTCCTACATAATGTAACACATTTCAAAGTCACGTTTTCAAATTCTAGGTCGACCGGCATTAGAATTAGAATGATTTGGAATGACAAATCTTCAGAGGTCGGCACAGGCAGCGTATTGTGGCTGCATAGGGTATATTATATATATATATATATAAACAATGGAGCTCGTAATTGCGGTAGGGTCCATGGAGCTCAGTGAAGGGTTGGTGAAGAAGGAGCCGTCAGAAAGCCCCATGTGGGAACTGAAAACGTTTTTTTTATTAGTCAAGAACTAAGAGTAAAGTTGGGGTAGACTTTCTCATATTCTACATGATAAGTTCATTTTAGCCTTTATTTTATCCTGAGTTTACTTTTCTAAAATTATTAATGAAAGTCCAAGTCCACCTGTTTTTGTTTGAAGAGCATCATTAACTATACCTTTTTATTTCAGTTCAAACAATGCTTTTTTTCTACTTAACAAGAGGATTGTCCAAAGGCACTCACTTTTCATTCTTACAGCAAAAAACTTATTTGTCAAAAACAATCATATTATCTGTGAACTAATTTATAATTTTCTTTTTAAAAACTTTGAAATGAAATTATAATTTATAATTGAGCTATGTTTTTATTCTACATTTAATCGAGTTATGTTATTATCTTACATAAATATATTATAAATAATATTTTAAACAATTTTCTAATTATTAATTCAGAATAATATAACAAGGGCTAGTACTAGACTTTATTTAAATGTTTTAACACAAGAACAAAATAGTTATTATCATATCTTTTTCTTAAAGACAATTCATAACACATATTATCAAAAGCTACATCAATTAACCACACATAGAAAGCACGCCACATCTTTTGATCAAACATATAAAATGTAATTGGGGTAATAAATTAAAAAATATTTAACTTTTCGATATTTTATAATTTAGTATCAAAATTTTTAAATTTTTAATTTAATAATTAACTTTTTAAAATATATACAATAAAGTCAAAACGTTGTGTACATTAATCTTTTTGCTCATTTGATTAACAGGAAAACAATTATTTGATATTTAATAAATACATTACATCAGTTAAAAATTATAAAAGACAATCGGTTATATAAATTTTAAATTTTAATAACTAAGTTAAAATCTTTTAAAAATAAACAATAAATTAAAATATTAAAATATTATTCACTTTTAAATTTGTCCAATTTAAGTAATTTATATGCAGTGAAATAAGGAAAATCTTACAATCAATTTAAACTTTAATTTCAATTTAATGACATCAAAAACAACTCTAATGGCATAACCTTTGAGTTGAACTTGTGAAGATACGAACTTTGTTTCCCATAACAAATTAAGGTATCACACATATATACCAACTGTCTTGGTTCATATTAGAATTCCCTTGGCTTAATTCTTTCAAAAAAGTTCAGCAAAGGACAATGTTGAACATCTTATCTATTAGAAGGGAATCTTTTGGAGAATAATTTGCCTTGCCTTGGGTCTTGTATTTATATCATAAATATAGTCATATATATACACTATACAAAGTTATGTACATCACTAAATCTAAGGAAAAATATATGGCTAATTACAATATTAATTTTCTATGTTTTATCACACCCTCGCAATTAGATAGGGAGGAGGCCAAAAGCTCAGACTGGACCTGAAATTAAGAGAGAGCGATGAGGGGAGTCCTTTTGTGAAGATATCTACATACTAATAAGTAGATGGGACATGAAGCTCTTTCACTTGACCCAAGGCCACCTTTTCTTGAACAAAATGGATGTCGATCTCAATATGCTTAGCGTGCTGATATTTCACGGGATTAGTAGATAGGTACACCACACTAACATTGTCACAGTAGACTAAAGTGGCATGAGACAAAGGACAATGGAACTCAAGAAGAAGGTTGCGCAATCAATATGTTTCAGCCATAGTATTAGCAACACCATGATATTTTTCTTCAATAATGGAACGAGAAACAGTAGCCTAGCATTTAGAATATCAAGAAAGCAGATTATTGCCAAAAAAAAGCAATAGCCAAAATTGGAGCATCAAGTGTTAGGACAATTACCCCCATTTTGCATCCAAATAGGCAGTTAAGCCATTAGTAGAGGATGAGTATAGCTACAATCCATGATAAAGAGTGCCCTTAAGATATCAGAGAATACACTTGAGGGCCTAGAAATGAGGTTTTCGAGGGTCACGCATAAAAAGACACGCATATTGTACTGCATAAGTAATGTCTGGCCTTGTAAAAGTAAGATACTGAAGAGCACCTATAATGTAACACCCCATTCCCGCAAAACCCGAACCCGATATCGATGGTGATACCCGGATCCGTGCCCCGCGAGGGTAGCGTGTCACATCACTTAACACTTAA
>JANIIA010000191.1:15822076-15849734 GCA_027478495.1 Erythroxylum alaternifolium | reverse complement strand
GTCAATGGTGAAATCAAACTTTGGATTAGGTGGCAATCCAGGTAACTCTTCCAGAAAGACATCAAAAAACTCACACACAATAGGGACATCTCCTGGTTCGACCCTCTGTGCCAAAATGTCAATCACATATGCGAGGTATGCCTAGCACCCTTAATAAATCAACCTCTTAGCCTTGATCCTCGATATTAAACAACTCGGGAACACCCGCCGATCACCAATCAATTTAATCGGGACTCCACCCTAGGGATAAAACTCTATCTCTTTCTTAAAACAATCAACCCTGGCGTGATATCTCTCTAACTAGTCAATTCTCAATATTACCTAAAAATCCTGAAGATCGAGGAGAATAAGATTTGCCTCTAATACAACATCACCGATCTTTGTCTCACAAGCTGTATATACTTCATCGTAAGCCACTTGCACGCTAAGGGGAGTGACTACAATAAGAGGAGGATTTAACGGCTCCAGGGGATGATGAATATCCCTAGCAAAGGTTACACTAACAAAAGGCCTTTATGTGTCAATCAACACTTTAGCATCTCTACTGAGAACACACATAACACCTTATAACACTATAGGTTAGCACTCATCCTATTTAAGAATTTACCAATACTATACAAAACATGTATCAAAATATAGCAATACAACAACAAAGAAATACTCATCCAGAAAATGCTTGTAATTATGTCTGGATTGGCTCGAACGTCCTCCTCTGTCATTGCATAAACTCATGTTTGAGCTCGCGAAATTGGGCGTTGTTGACCAGTTAGAGGCGTACTACTACCCACACCATTCCTCTGTGTAGATCCCAAAGACTGAGTACCTGCTCTGATAGTCTCCCCTTATGTCTCACTGGCTGTATCAAGCTATCTCCTCCCCAAGTAGAAGTCCAAGTCAACTGTGGACAATCTCTCCTTATGTGCCCTGTTTATCCACACTGAAAAACACTTCCTTATCTTTGTTCACTTACCTTAATATACCTTTCTGTATTTTCTACACTACTCAGACCGATATGATCGAGCACGAGAAACAGAGCTAGTAGTAGGGGCAGTGCTTTGACCTCTTGATCATGGTAATCATAAGTGGACAGCTGATGATGCAATGCCTCCCATACTACCTGGTGTTGTACTATTATGGCTCCTCTTAGGCTACTGGCTGAAGGAGCCTCCTCCTTTCCTTTTCTGGTTCTTTTCTTCCCACTATCTCCTGCACTCTTTCACCAACTTCTCGGCTCTTTTAATTGATTATACCATCTCCTTGAATATGGTAGTGGGGGTAACTGTCATCCTTTCCCGGATAGCCAAATACAAACCAGTCTCAAATCGAACACATAGATTCTCTTCATCTGCCACATATTCAGGGACATAGGTGGCAAGCTCTCTCAACTCTGTCTCAAACTTGTGCACCGACCTATTCCCCTGTGTCAGTGTAAAGAAGGTAGCCTTTTCTAATCTCGATCAAATCTGGTATAGTATTGTTTGTTGAATTCACTAATAAAATCCCTCCAGGTTATCTGATTACGGTAACGTCCCTGGATATTTTCCCACCAAACTCTAGCATCACCCTCTAGCAATCAGATAACTACCTTTAGCTTCATCTCATCGAACAATCCTATATCATGAAATGTTTCTGCGGTCCACCACATCCAGATTTTGGCCTTTATAACATCACCATGCCCATCAAAAGTACCACACCCGAGGTTCCTTGCCTTTTTTATATAACCCAAGATTTCAAGCATTGGGTGTTGCCCTGGTGCATGACTAGGTACCACTACTAGCTTCCGTGGTGGCATATGTGGAGCTCCAACTCCAGGCTGTTGTTGCGCAGTATACTGTGCCCACCATATCATATTGATGAACTATGTTTATTTTTCATCTTAGGCAAAGGTTATTCAATATGAAAATGTTTTCCTTTGATAAATGTAGTATTATAATTGGATGCGTGCCTACAATTATATTTAATCCCTTACCTATTATTGGAATTTTTTTGTGCTCTTAGCATGTTTTTTAGGTTCTCACTTCCTTGGTGAATTTAGACAATGAGTATTTGAAAGAATTAGCCTCCTTCTTTAATGTCTTAATCTTATGTTTAATGTCTTAATCTTATGCTTTAATTCACCTAAGTTATGATTGCTAATAATAGCCACACTCTTACATGATTTATAATATACAATTCATGCTTCATCATATCAATATCACTTATGTACACATATAAATACTTTTGAGACTCTTTTGAGCCCAGAGTATAGTTTATTCCTTTTTATACTTATGAGCTCAAGAGTTTAAACTAGTTCATACTTATGAACTCCAGACTTCCTTAATCTTTTCTTTCTCAACTTTACTTGAGCTCCATGTAACTTCTTCTTATTAGCCTCTTTAATTTAAGAGGGTCCCCTCTTCCTATTCTCATTGTTCTTATTTATCGTGCTACTCACATTGAATGTGTCTTTATATGTGAATAATTGTTATTTTTGCCTTTAATTTTATGTTGTTCATATGTAGGATATGAAAAATACATGAATATATGAATTGTCTTTCTTACAGGTCGTGCTTTGTATTGAACAACGTCAACAATTGTCCAGCGTCATTCTTCTTCTTTGTAGTTTGTCATTGTCCGACTTACCTTATTGTCCAACGTCATTCTTCTTCTTTGTACTTAGCCATTGTCCGTCTATCAAGGTAAGCCGTTCAACTAAGTAATGTCCACAATGTGATTGATTTTATATTGTTCTTTACAATTTTACCTTTAACATGAGTTTTTAGGCTGCAGTTTAATAGTCTAAGTATTTATGTATAGGCACTGTTTAAATTAAAACATAAAGACTTCACAAGCCATTGTGATTAGTTCAATTCTTCATTTATAAGAAATAAAATGTAACTTTCATGAATAAGTTATTGTTATATATTCATAGGTTTAATTTTAAAAATAAAAACTAGATGTGATATACTTCTAAAATGCAATTTATTAATTAGATCTTGTTGAACATCACCTATAATTTGATTTAGAGTTAAATATCCAATCCATTGGAAGCTTTTTATACTTCTTACGTTCCTCACTTTTTCTTAACAATTTGATCTATAAATCCATGAAAGTCAAAGATCACATTTTCATATAAATTTTTACTTCTTTCAAAAACAAAGGTTTCCTCTTATTCTCAATAACGGCGTTGTATGCAACAAATATAAATACAAAACTATTAAACTAGTGAATTATATTAAATACGAAATTTTCTTTTTCACATGCCCTATTTTGTGTTTTCAGAGCGTTGCTAATCATCCAACCTCATCCTTCTTCTTTGTAGACTGTGGTTGTCTGTCCATCCAAGTAAGTAGTCCAACTAATGTCTACCATATGTTTTTCTTTAATAATATGAGTATTTGTGTTTGGTTTTTGTGTGAATGCAAAGGAGATCTTGATTTTGTGTCATAGTTTAAAATATTCTTATAATCATTAATGAGTTTTTATCTTCTTCTTTAATAGTATAAGTATTGATGTTTGGGTTTTGTTTGAATCATTGATGAGTAGATGTATAAATTACATAAGTATTTACTATATATGGAATGAGTTTGATCTCTTATGGATGATCCAATGCATAATATACCCCTAGGATGGTATATAGGCCAGCTCTCATGAGGCTTATCAGTGAAAAATTCAAAAAGCTTAGGAGTTATAGCAAGAACTTGCTTTCTCGATTCATAGGTGTAAGCATTGTCACGTACCATAGTACTTATTTAAAATCAAACTTTGGAAATCAACTTGTAGGTGATTAATTCAAACATAAATACTTGAACTTCAATGTGATTAATTCAAACTTAGTATTAATATAAGAAATTCATGTAATTGGCATGATAATTTGTTGCATAATAAACCTCTAGGACGGTATATAGTCTGGAAACTCATGATGTAATTCTCATGAGGCTTATCAGTGAAAAATTCCATGAGCTTAAGAGTTACAATGAGAACTTGCTTTCTGAATTCACAAGTGTAAACAATATCACGTACTATAGTGCTTATATAAAATCAAACTTTGGAAATCAACTTGTAGGTGATTAATTCAAACATAAATACTTTAACTCATATGGTGTGATAGGTTGGTTTCAATATGAAGGAAAAATGGTCAGAGATCTGTAAAAACTTAGGGGATGTTCTGTAAAGTAAAGATTAAATGTTCTGTAAACTTATGGGAAATGAAATAACTTTTTAAAATAACAGTTTTGGAGAAATGAGTAATGTTTATAGATCTTAGATGTATAGGCGATTAACACCTGATGGTTTCATTAATCCTGAGTTTCTTAAGAAAGTTGAAGCTTTTATTCATTATTCATATTCTCAACCAGTACATATGGATGACCCAAAGATTAGATGTCCATGTAAAAAGTGTTAACATATTCGTTTTCTTCCGATTGATGAAGTGAATCTCCATTTGTTAAGAAAAAGATTTGTTCCAAATTATTTTGAGTGGACACAATATGGGGAGCCATTAATTTGTAGTACCTGAAAAGGTAATGAAGTAAACTCATCAACATATGTGGATGGGTTTAAAGGGAGGATCAGATTTATAACACGAGGCTAGACTTGCTGGTCGAGTTCAATATTGATGGATATATCCATTTAAGGGTAATTATAGTTAATATTTAAATTGGAGTTATAACATTTTTTAACCACAAGATTGTAATAGCCCTATTTGTAATGTAAGTATTTACATCACTTAAAGAAAAATGTCAAAAACAAGGCTTTAGTTGAAAGTTCGATATGTAGTGCTTATTTAGTGGAGGAAGCAAGTATATTTTATTCACATTATTTTAAGCTGCATGTGCATATAAGAGAAAGAAAATAATGGCAATGGGGAAGGAACGGGTGATATTGATGGTAACTTATCCATTTTCACATATCCTGGATAAACATATAGATGGTGAACAAGAAAAATGTTAACAGAAGAAGAAATAAAGGTTGCTTATGGTTACATTTTATTGAATTGTAAGGACGTTCAACCTTTCATGTAGTAAGTTTAAGTTGATTTTGAAATTGATTATTTGGGTTTTCGAAGTTAGTTTTGTTCACAACTAAAATACATAATAATGCTTTTAGATTATACGAGGAATGATTATATGAGCTAATCCCAAAAAAACAAAGGAAGATGTCAATAAAGAATTGAAATGGTTGAATTATCATATCAAAGTGATTAGATGACATTATACTATTTAATATGATAATTTATTTTTATGTAGCCTTAGAAAATCCAATAGAGAACAAGTTCATAGGTGATCTTGCAAAATGACCTTTGCAAATTGTTAAATCATATATGGTGTATTTTGTTAATGGATACAAATTTCATACAAAATATCATGGTCATAATATGGCAACAGTAAATAGTGGGGTTTGCATATAGGGAGGATTGATGGATTACTATAATAAAATTATTAACATAAGTTATTATATGGTTTGATCCAACTCCTAATGTTGGAACAAAAGTACACAACCGATACAATCTAGTTGAAATCAACTAGCGAAGAAGATTTAGACAATTTGAGCATTTCGTGTTGGCAATGCAAGCGATCTAGGTGTATTATGTCCCTTTTCCCAGCTTACAACAAGATAAACCATATTGTTTGGTCGTATGCAAAGTAAAACCTAGAGGTGTTTTTGAATTACATGGAATAAGAGAAAATAAGAGAATTAAAAGTGAAGCATTTCAGGAAGATGTTATGAAATAAATGCACGCATAACATATGACGAGAATGAACTTTTGGACGATTCAAATAATAAATATGTTGAAATTTCATCTGGAGAGCATGAAGAGGGTGAGAGATTTGAAGAGGAGCCTAAGTTTGATTCTAATTCTTTGGAAAAAGAAGATGATGATGATGATTTTGATTTACAATTAAGTACTAATAGCGATTAATTTGTGTTTGTAATAGAATATTATATGAATAAATCTATTATTGCACCAATATTGTTATATATTGAATTTATATTAGTCTATTACTGAAAAATTCAATAAAATGTGAATTTCTGGTTAAAATAATGCCACCAAAGAGAAAACAGGATATGATATGGCCAAGGTTAAGGTTACAACTATTTGGAGAAGCTAGTGCATTTCCAGGTAAAGCATCACATTTTACAGATGCTACTACAAATCCAGATGAGGCATCACCTTCTGTACCTACTGCTATACCATCCAGTAGCCCTACTACATCATCCACGACCCCTACACCATCCACCACGCTTATACCAACAGAGGTATTAGGGGTAAACGCTGCGTATAAAGTAAGCGATCTCTTGACCGAAGCTAAGGGAGTTGATGGAAGAACGTACATCACAATTGTCAATAATTTGTAAGTAAAATTCTAAAAATTTTGTAATACATGATAACACCATATGTTTATACTGAAGTTATAAGTTTTAATTTGAAAATGATCTAAAATAACTTATATATTAGGTTGGTTTCATCTGGAACATGCTCAAAAAATATCTCATCCAAGTTCAAGGAGATGATGAATCTTGAAGGTTATACAGGGAAGAATGTCTCTCAGCCGACAAAGGACTTTTATTATCAGGAGTTTGAGGTACACAAAATATATTCTTTAATCTTTTTTATTTTATCTAATTTTATACATTAATTAGATAAATAGTGTCATTTATAAGTACTTATAATATTTTTTCTTTTTTTCATAAAGAATTTTTTGGAATCCAAAATTTGATATTGTGATTTATAATGTATAGGAGAGGTGAGTTTGTACACGTTATAGAGACTTTCTTGCTTCGATACACAAGAATGATGGACAACCACCATATATATATAAAGAAATATGGTATCGTAGGCAATATCCATTTCAAAGCGCAATTCTGCCAACATAAGTGGAGGACCAGACAGAGAGAGTCTACTCGTACACACTGGAGGATCTTAGACCCACTAAGAGCATACACTTCAACTTGTAAGTATCAAAACTTTACACTTATATCCTGATTTTTGTACTTTGATGTATGAAATTTGATTTTAATGCAATTTGATGTATGAAATTTAAAATGAAAATATATGCGAATTATGGAGAATAATAATATTATAAATTTCTGGTGCCATTAATGGTTGTGTTGTTGAGTTAAATTTTTTGTCTAACCGGGGGTATATATCATAAAAATAGAGAAACTTTTGCTGAACTTTTTGTAAATTGTAGTTCACTTATAATAATTTATTCTGATGCAGGAAAATTCTATGGGTAGGAAGCCTACACCACGCCAGCTCTTTTTGCACACTCACACCAAGAAGTGTGATGGTGTGACCTTCGTCAACACCCGATGCAGAGAAGTTCATGTATGTAAAATCTATACTTTAATATTAATTCTTAAAAGCTATCACTTATTAACATAAATAGTTACAATGATAGGACAAATACAAGAAAGCATTGAACAACAATATCAGAACTCTGAAGCTATTGATGAGAGTCAAGCATATCTTGATGCAGTGGGTGGTAAAGACCATCGTGGAAGGATTTTTGGCTTAGGTTCATTTACAAACACATGTTATTCACAATCCTTCACATCCTCTGTAACTGGATCTAGTAGGCGGTCCACATCAATTAAGAGAGTCCTTCAGCTTGGGAGCATAGTTGAGAGGCTAATGGAGTGCATAACCTAACTCTATAATGAGGTGACTGAGTTGAAGGGTAAAGACAGGACCTCATCGCAGCAATCAGAGCATCCGCCTTTACCAACTGCATAGCTTCGAGATAAGTGAATGTAATGATAGTCTGCTACTCTTAAGTTTTTGTATAAATTCTTAATTGACAGTAATTGCAAGATACTTATTTGAGTACATTACAATTTTTTATTATACCATTCAGGATAATGTTTACTTTACATTTATCAACCAATGTTATATATTATTTACAGAAATTAAATGTACAAAAAATCGTAAGATTATCAATAGCAAACTCAGGTATAAAGTGAGAAATGGTGGTTGAAATTTATCATAATTAAGTTTCTTGATAGAAATATAATATTTCGTCGCCAATTAGCGATAGATTGTTATATTTCGTTGGTAACATTCTGTCAATAAGTTACCGACAGAATATATCATGTCGACGCTAAGTTACTAATGGATATACAACTTCTTCGCTAAGTTCCTGATAGAATAATCTATTCTGACGGTAAACATTTAGCGACGGATAATATTTTTCATTGGGAACTTTAGCGACAAAATGTTTTATGTCTATCGATAAATTTAGCGATAGACCTAGAACTTACCATAGCCAAATTCACTGATGGATTATTGTGATTCCATCGACAAATTAGCGATAAAATATTCTAAATTCGTTTGTAAATTTGGCGATGGACCTAGAACTTATTGTTGCCAAATTCACCAACGAATTATTGTGATTCCATCGACAAATTAGCGACGAAATATTCTAAATTTGTTGGTAAATTTACTTTAATTTAGTGATGAAAATGTAAAATTTCATCTCTAAATTTACTGACAAATATACAAATTTTTGTCACTAAATTTACGATGGGTTCATTTTATCCGTCGCTAAATTTTACCGATGGCCATTTCTCTGACAACTCTTTCTGTCAATAATTTCCATCGCCAGATTTGTTTCTTGACGGAATATCTTTATTTTTTGTTAGTATTTTCCGTCACTAAAACCTATTTTTCTTGTAGTGAATTCTTTTCTAGGTATTACTTTTTAAAATGTTTATGATAAAATTGGATAGTACAAAAAAGGTGTTCAATGAAACAATTATAAGAGATATTGCATCATGGAATACTCAATTTTAGGGTTTGGTTATGAAGATAGGCCTAATAAGGCATTGGTTTTGTTTAAGAGTAGGGATGGCAATAAGTCGGTCCATTGGCCGATCTCGTTAATTTTTTAAATAATTTTTTTAAAATTAAAAGTATACAACAACCCCTTTTTTTTCAATTGAGTTACCCAAAGCCTAACTCTTCTAAGCGAATGTTGTCGTTTTACTTAGAAAAGTTGGGCCTCAAATCAGGTTGGGCCTGATTTGGCCCATGGGCCAATCCATTGAAAACACCTGAATCTAGGCCCATGGACTAACCCATTGCCATCTTTGTTTAAAAGGATGGAAATTGAGGGATTTAAACCCAATGAAATCATAGTTCTTGGTGCTCTTGTTGCATGTTCTTAATAAAGTGCTTTTAAGGAAATTAGATATGAATGTGACTGTTTGTAGTGCTATTATCAACATGTTTTTGAAATGTGGGCTTATGGATAAGGCTTCGGTGTTTGAGGGTATGAGTTATATAAAACATCTTGTTACTTAGAATACAATAATGATGGTTGTGCCATGCATGTAATGGGCATAAAGCTCTTAAACTCTTCTAGTAACAGGTTACAAATTGTATCAAAAACAAAGGAAGAAGAATGAAGATTAGTATTTATGTTTTAGATTATTAGATGAATGCTAGTAATTTCTACAAATAGTGTTGAGGTAATCTGGGTGAAATTTGATTCAGCTTTTTTAAAAATTAATAAGTAAAATCTAAAAAAACTAAAATTAATCTATATATGACACTCTAATTGCCAGTTTGACATCTAAGCTTATCTAACTTGCCAAGTACTCTAAAATAACAAAGCATCGCATCTAATTAATGGAAACATGATGAAGTGACTATTTTGGGACAAATTTTTGTATATTATAAATATTAGAGGGTGAATTATTATCAGAAATAGTGGAAAGGGTGTTTTAGACTTTGTCAAACATTGAAGGGAAAATTAGATCTTTTGCCTAATTAAAAACAATTACATATGTTTCATTTCCTTATATTTATTACAACTTTTTACTCATATTTTTTTAACCATCAAATTAAGTTATTCATGGTTATATTTTTAACATAAAAAGAGTTTATCTTAAGTTTTAGGAGCTTATAAGTTTATTCTTTTTTAAAATATGAGTCAAATATAAATTTAGAAAAGAATATCTAAAAGTTAAAGGATCAAATATAGAAAATTATGAATAGTTTAGTGAATATGTTTTTATTAGAAAGGAGGAAGAGTTTGTCAGGGTATAATGATATGAAGCACCCAAAATACAGCTAAAGTTGAAATGAGAAAATAAGGAGAAACAATTAACTTGAGATAAATTTAACAAAGAAACATATATATTTAGGAGAAGTCTATCTCAGTCTCTCTAATACACTCTAGTCTCTCTTTATTTTTGTTTACAAAAGCTATAAAATAAAACAGAAACTAGAATATGAGATAACTACTATATCAAAGCTTAAAATAAGGTAGATAAAGCATAGAAGACCAAAGTATATATATATAGGATATATATAAGATAATTACGATGGTAGAATTATATAGAAACCTAATTTATTTCCATGTGTTTAAGTTTTTCTATAGATTTTCTTAGCTATTATTACAGTTATGCTAAGAGCTAAGGATAAAATTCATAGCCAACTTCCATAATCAAAGCTTTAATGGTGAAGGAAAGGTGGCTTTAATACTAATATTTCTCCCATTTAAAGACACATTTCCTATTTGTTCATATTGCTTATATTTCTACAGGCTGATAGAGGATCAACACCATATAAGTATTGATCGAATTTATTAGCATATCTATCAAGTTATCTTTAGTATGGATTTTCTAGACATTCGTACTTCCTGCATCCACCTTGTCTCTACCAAGTGAAATTGAACTAGAATGTGTTTTGTCTTTGGATGAAATGCTACATTCTTTGTTAAGAGTAAAGTATTCTAGCTATCACAAAATAGAACAATCTTCTTTTATTTGTGTTCGAGCTCCTCCACTAACATTTATAACCAATTTGCCTCTTTGCAAGCTTATATTAGTTGCAATATTTTATGCCTCCGTCATAAAAGTATCCATGATAGATTCCAATTTTGAGACCTAGCTTATAACTACTTCAACAAGAGTAAACAAAGAATTTGTGGTGGACATGCTTTTGTCAAAGATAACCTACATAATTTGAATCAGCATAGCCTTTAATAGTAAAGTCTGATCCTCTAAAACATAATGCAGTATTTGCATCACCATTAATATATCTCAGAATCTTTTTTATAATACTCTAACTCTTTATTAGGATTTGTCATGTATAAACTAACCACTCGTATTGCATATGCCATGTTTGGTTTTATAAAGATCATAGTAAACTTTAAGCTACCTACCACCAATGCATACAATACTCAAGACATTTCCTTCTCTCTTTCATTGCTAGGACTTCTATTTGAAGATTAATTGAAATTAATATAAAGATGGATAAATTTTTTATTATAATCTTGCATATTGAAATGCTGCAAGATTATCTTCAAATAATTCTTTTAAGAGAACATTAATTCTTTCTATTATTTTTGGCTCAATAATTTTTCATCACTAGAATCTTGTTTATTGGTTCCAAGTCCTTCATTTTAAATTCACTAGCCAGTTGAGTCTTTATCCCTTCAATATTATCTTTTTTGGAACGTGCTACCAACATTTCAATAATGTACAACAATAAAATAATGAAATCATTATCATTAAATCTCTTTAAGTAAACATAAGGATCTGAATTAAGTCTATTATATCAAAGGCTCATAATGAAGGAATCAAATATCTTATACCAGTATCCTATTACCTATTTAAAACTATGTAGAGATTTATTCAATATGTAAGCCAAGTTCTCTTTTTCTTTTTCTTTAAACTCTTTTGGTTGGAATATATAAATTTCTTCTTGAAGTTCTCTATAAAGAAACACAATTTGTAGCATAATACTACTATATAGTAAGTCATATATAACATACATTGTTATGACTACTTAAACCATTACCGGGCAAACAATAGGAAAAAATATTTTGCTAAAATGATATCTTCTTTTTGAGTATATTCTTTCACCATCAATCTTGTAAGCTAACACTCCACTTGATTGTTTCTTTCTTTTTTGATCTTATAGACCTATTTGTTACTAATGATCTTCCTTTCTTTTGGTAGTGAATCAAGATCCCATATCTTGTTTTTATAGAGTGCTTCAATTTCTTTTTGCATTGCTACTATATACAGAGAAGCTTTTTGGCCTTTTACAACCCCATGGAAAGTTAATGTTTCTCCATCCTCTGTTAATAAACATTATGCAACATTTCCTCTTATAATGTATTTCTAGTGCCAAGCTACTTCTCTCCTTTCTCAAGCTGTCCTTCGATTCTCTAAGACTAAAGACTCAACTTGTTCTTAATTTTTCATGCTATATTGTAGCTTCCAAAGAATCTAGATCTTCTTGTTTTTGTCTTTCTTTCATTTGAACTATAGTAGTCTCTGGTTTCTCCTTTGAAGTGTTATTTTCTTCTTTTTCTTATAACTGATCTTTTACAATACATCTATACTAACTATTACTTTGTGAGAAGTGAGATCCCATAAGCGATACCCTTGATGCCATTAGCATTTCCTAAGAAAATCCATTTCCTGAATTTTGGACCTACCTTGACATTTCTTAGGAATTATACATCATACATGCAAAACATCCAAATATATAAAAGGAAAATAATTAGCAAGATTAGTCGTCCACATCTCTTTAGTGTCTTTAACCCAATTGCCATTAATAGAGACTAATTTATCATATAGCCAGGAGTTTTTATTGCTTTTACCCTAAATGATTTGGCCAGACCTACATCTCTCAACATTGCTCTTGTTCTTTTTGGTGATGTTTCGTTCATTCGCTCCACTACTTCACTTTTTAACGATTGTCTACTGTTATAACTTGCCTCTTATTGCCTTCTTGTATAAAAATGAATCAAATTCATCGCTAATGTATTCTCCTCCATTATTTACTCATAAACACTTGATTTTTTTGTAATTTAAAGCTCTATATATGCTTTAAAGTTCATGAAATCTAAAAACACATCTACCTATAACCAACATCTCCTGAAGTAATTATCACTGAAAGATATAAAGTATCATGTACCTCTTAAGGATGAAACTGCTGGTTGTCAAACATCATAATGAATTAGCTTTAGAATAGCTTTTCTTATAGTAGTGAAACTATTAAATTTCAATATGAACTAATTACTAATAACATAATGCTCACAAAAGTGTAATGATACCCTTTTGAGCCTTTGAAGAAGTTTTTATTCTTAAAAAACCTTCAACCTTTGTTCTGATATGTGGCCAAGTCTAAGGTGCCGCATCATCGTTGATTCTTTCATCGAACTTATTAATGCAATAGATACTTTCCTTCTTTTAGTGTTTCTGCCTTAAATGTGTACAAATTGTCAGCTACCTTTTTTGCTTTCATCACCATAAATATGCTTTTGATTATTTTCAATACCTCATTTTCAACTTGGATTTTACTCCCAATATCATCTAGTTGTCATAAATACAATAGAATTTTCTTCAAGCCCTTCAGATATCTTACCTCCCGGATGATGCAAACCATACTATCCTACATTTTTAGCTTAACAGTATCAATACCAACAATCTTTAAGGTATGATTATCCCTTATAAATATAGATCCCTCTGAGAGTTGTTTAAATTAGTCAAATCATTCTCTATGAGGGGTCATGCTAAGCGGCTCTCGAATCCAAAAGCCTAAAAGATTTCTACGTTTTGTTGTTATCTCACTATACAAACTTCTTCCATCATTTGTGGTATTTCATAGTTGTTTCTTTTCTATCCGCATTCTTCTTATTCCAATACTCCTTTTTTATATGTCTTTTTTTGTCATAGTTGTAACATTTGGATATTCTTTCCACTTTTTAGATTAGACCTACAATGATTTTGGCTCTCATTAAAATTATGTTCCGTTGATCTCTCTCTCATAATGGATAATGCCTCCTCTTTTTGTGAATTTGAAATTTAGCCCCTTTATTCTTGCACCTTTGTTCTTCTTTTAAAATATCAATAGCAATATTTTCAAAGATTATATAGTCTAAAAGACTATTATTAGTTAAGTTGATACGGATTTATCATACGAATCTAGTAGACTTTAAAGTAAAAATTCCGCACATTAATTTATATATTTTTATAGCACAATTGTGAGAACTTAAAAATAGGGTATTAAGAGTTTTGATGTGATTCATCACTAAAGCAAATTCCAATATTCGAAGAGTGTAAAGCCTTCTATCTAAGAAGATTTAGTTGTGAAATGACTTGGTCTTGTACAATTTTGTCAGTGTATCCCATCCCAAATATCCTTTGTTATGTTTTTCTCCTCTAAACAGGACAAATTTTCATTAATTAGACATATTAATAGCCTTTTGATTCATTTTCTTCCATTTGCTATTTTTCGTGATCTCTTCTCCAATGGCCTCCAAACAATCTTCTTTTGTTAAGATTGCCTTCATCTTCATCTTTTAAAATGAAAATTTATTTCCATTGAACTTTTCTATTTCAAACTTTGTTGTCATCGTTGAAGTTTTTTTTTTGTGACTGATGTAATTGTTATATCAATAACGATGCTAAAACTAGACTATGATATCATGATGTAAAACACCTAAAATACAACTAAAGTTAAAATGAGAAAAAAAAAAAGAAGAAACACCAACACAAGACAATTTTAAGAAGGTATATATTTATGATAAATATATCTCAATCTCTCTAATACGCTCTACTCTCTTTTTATTTTTATTTACAAAAAGTCACACAAATAAAATAGAAACAAAAATATAGGATAGGAAACATATCAAAACTAAAAATGGAGTAAAAAAAACATAGGAGATCATCTTTTATATATAGGATAATTAAGATAATAAAATTATATAAAAGCATAATTTTATATAACTTTGAATAGATGTCGATCTTGGAACATAGGTAACAATCGCAAATCTTTAAAAACATATATGATCAAAGGATGGGGCCAACGAAGAGAGATAAGTGGGACCATCTCAGCCTTTTGGGAAGGAAACTTCACATCACATGGAGTTCCCAGTGACCTCAGCATGCCGACAGTCGCTATTTACTGGATAGTGTTTTCCGCTTCGCTGGCTGTTGGTCACTTTACGATTTTGACAGTCAGCTACCATGAACACGGTTCCTACGCCGGTGGCGGGGCCTTGCTCTTTCTGCTTTTTACCGTCTTGTGATCAAGTGCTTACACACGTGTACCATTAAAATCAATTATAAATCATAAAGGTATTACTTAATTATTCCGTTAAATTGTATGAAATTTTGATCGCTAGATTTCTACTTCGTGTACATGAGAATTGAGTTCCGTATACCTGTGAACATTAGCACGAACGTACGCATCCGAACTTTTTGCTATGATGTCAATGTCGGTAATGAACACATTATCTCCAAAATTTAAATCAAAAAGAAAAAAGAAAATGAAAAATCCTTTTGTTATTTACTTTTTCATTATCTATAAGAGTAATGGAATTGTTGTTTGACATTATCTTTTTCTCTTACAACAAAAATTTGTTGTTCTTAGTTTGGAGCTTTCTTTCTCGTGCAACACGTTTAACCCTGATGAGCGACTAATCATCCCAAGGTTATACAATAACAAAGCAAGTTAAATAAAAATCATAGCTAAAAGGTGTCAAGACTTGCATTACACAGACGTAGTGTGGCCATCTATTTCAGGCTTTCAATCATTAACATCGGATGGAAATATGGAATGGCATTAATTGTTTTCCACTAAAACCCTGTTTGATGGGCATTTTGTTTTCTAACACAACCTGTTTGATGGGTACAGCCACTCAACATCTAGTTTTCCTCCTCAACATCTAGTTTTCCTCCATGAGAGAGAGACAAACAAGATGTTCTTTTCTAAAGTTTCATGCAAATTTCCCACCGCCCACTCTTCTTACAATTGTTTCTCTCTGTGTAAAGTGTTCATCGATGACACGCTGGGTTGAAAAATTAACTGTTCAACCAATTATTTTTTTAACTTCCATGAGTATACGCACTTTAGTTGACTCCATGCATGGATTATTTTTTTATTGCTTCTGAAATTTCCTGATACAGAAGTCCCTGGCACTACCACTTTTAGCATTTTTATGCGGAAAGTACATCTCTCTGTCACAACTAATAGCTAGAATTAGCCCTAGTTTAATGATGGTTCAAAGCCACTTAATAATCGCGTCAAGGCAATTGTTTAGTAGAGAATGATAAAAATTCTATATTTAAAATTTTATCGATAAATCGAGTATGACATTTACGAATAGCAACAAAAGTTTACAGAACCCAATCATATTCGTTATCTGTTGTCGATATTTAGCTGAATTTAATTGGTCAAGGACGATGAGACGTGGTCCACTTTCTCTTCATTCTATTTCATGTTTTGTTATTTTTTTAACTCCACACTTTTAATTAGTTTGACAAAAAAGAAGGACGATAGTCATGTCACGTCAGTAAATGAAACGTGTCACCAAATTATCTCGTGAACTTATTTTCATACGTACGATTATAATATTATAATAAACAGTGTAACCACGTATCTAATCAAGGCAGTAATTAAAAATAATTTTTAAAAAAACGAAAATAAAGATGCATTAACATGGACTGACTGGATTCTGCTCATTGGGTGACCCAAGGAATCCAATTACAAGGAAAACCAAATAGCTGAAGCGTATTAAAATCCTACCCCAGGTTTTTCAAATAACTTGGACCAAATGTTTTTTAAATTAATTTAATTGGGATAGGAAAATCTGAAACTGATCAATTACACGTATCGTTGTTGAAAATAAAAAGCAACTTGACTCGATGGGTAATCATAAACAAATAGTTACTATAATGAAAAGGGTCATCAACGATAGGAAACAAACAAGATAAATAATGATTCCATTATCTTCGTAAGCGAGAATATCGTATGATTATTAAAAGTTAAAACCAAAAGAACATAGCTTGCTTCAATTCTCTTCTGTCAAATTTTCGGTGGGGGCCCAAAGGATTTAACTTCAGAAAGGACCCCAGAGTTCTATTTACGTAGCTCAACCTTCGTTTCAATCTCAAAACTCAAAAACTTTCACTTGGGAATAGTTATGAATAAAGTGGCTAGTCATACTCTTAACCATGTAAAAGACCAACACTGTGTACTCAAATATAAATAAACGATTAATATTGAATTACTATGCCTGCAAGCTATATATGCGTTAATTGTTGGTAAATGACTTTCAGCTCCTTAAAAAGAGTACTCATAATTTTCAACGGCACCTCCAAAATCTGGACCGCAACGTCCTGAAAGATACACTCATGAGAGAAGACGACTCCAGAAGTATTCACCAATTACAATCGCTTCGGTACCGATATCGATGCCCTATTTGCTTGCTGGTACATTGTCTATAAATTATTAAATTACACTGCGAACAAAAAACCAAAAAAAGACTCTTGGGAAATCTCTACAGCTACCTCCGGTTGGCACTAATTTCATGACTGGGGGCCGATGTAGATGTACCATCTTGAACCGTCATTATCCGCCATACCTAACGAGGATATTCTATATATATATATATATACATATATATATATCAATGTGTGTGTGTATATATGTACATAGCTGCTAATATCCTAGAACTCAGAATCTGGAGAGTATTTTTGGTGGCTATTAGCACATCGGAAGTGTCAATTTTCGCGTTTAAATTGCGGGGCTGGATTGTTTTCCCAATCTAAGGGGCCATTGCAGTAAGTTGCAGCCTGAGAACACGGTGCTATTTGAGCCAATTCTTTTTGGTGGAAATCAAGGAATTTGACTTCTTTTGAAATCAATTTAGGAATAAAATATCGTCTTTTCAATTTGTTTACCAATACACAACATATTCATAATTTTAAACTTGTTAACCAAAATAAAAATTTTAATTTGGTTGATCAAGAAATATTTAACAATGGAACATCGAGTTCATATTTAGTGTACATTTGTTGCATAACAGCAAGTCCAGTTGTTGCTAGTTATACATTGTTTAGGCTTTTATGAGGTGTTTTGTAAACTTGCTTATACTCGGGCGTTATTGAGTTCGAACTGGGGTTCCGCTTGCCTTTAGAAACTGACCCTTCTCAACATAATGGACCTAACATTCATATGTGTATGTATGTACATACCTTTCTAGGGTGATGATATTGTAGTAGGCAAGTCCTCTGTCAAATAAAACAAATGCCCTTTCTCTAAAGATATGGTGCCCCGTCAGGGCTCTGGGGTCTTCAAGAGCTATCAAATCCCAACCAATTCGAGCTGCATATTAAACCGCAAACATTGCAGTGACAGATTATAGATATTATTTAGAGAGAGAAAGCTTGCTTCTGACATGTGGGTCAAACATATTTATTTTAACCACTTTTTAATTACTATGTTCATTGATAATAAATTAATATACGAAAATGATGAATATATTATAATTATTCTAATTTATTCTAATAATATATTATAATTTATTATAATTATCCTAAATTATAAAAATTTTATTTAATGCTAGAATTTTAATTGTAATACTACTATTTTCTAAAGTAAAAGATATAATTATTAATCATCTCCTAATGTAGTAGCAGCATAATTAATTTTATTTGGTATGATGATATTATTGTATTTGTTAAAGATATAAATATCAAATAGATATCATACTTCTTATAAGTAATTTCTTATATCAAATATAAACAATTAACAATAACGAGAAGGATTTAAATTTCTAATTATTGGAATTGTAAGCGTAAATTTTAGTTTGAACCATTTAATTTTTAGTATTCATTTTTTTTTTCAAGATAATGTTAACTATGTTTGATTTGATCTATTAGTCCGGAGCAATAAGAACAAGAATTAAACAAGAAAACAACAAATAGAGGGTATCAATCTGTAAAGCAAGTGATGCGTTTAACTTTTCTCTTGCCCTGATTGATTTAGGCATTTAATGGTGTTTGAATTTTTTATACGTTGTCACACATTTTCATCTGTTTTACTAAAGCAAGCTAATGAACATGGTCCGAGAGCGTGTCCTACGATTCTGGGGGCAGCATGTGCCATGTAATCCTTTTAGTTCAAAACCCTGGTTAAAACCTTGGAGTTTTGCACCACAAGAAAAGAAAAGATCACGGAGTCGACCTCAGTTTATTCCGTTGTAACTTAAAATTTTCTTAAGGTGCCTAAAGTAAGATCATTCTATGATGATTATTCTAATTAAACATTACTGAGAAGTGATCACTGGATAATGTGTTATCATTCAATACCTTATATATATATATATATTCGACAAAATCTAACTATCTACTGGTTACTTCTGGATATGTGAGAAATCACTCATCAATAGATTATTATCTGGAAAAGTTTAAAATGGTAAAAATTAGAGAGTATTAGATAGAAATGAGGAAAGTTACAGTTATTCATATGATTCCAGATGGTTTAAGGTCGAGTGTCCCAAGTAAATTCTATTAACAATTAGGAGTCAACTTTAACAGAAAAGTTGCATGTGGTTGATTACAAGTTAGCAACAGTATTAAGTTAGAAATTCTAATTAGGTCAAGATGACTCGTTTCTTTAAGCAGTTCAACCCCAATGAATTAATTAGAAAGAACACAAACTAATGTAGTACTTCATCGGTAACCGTCGATGGAAGATCCTTTTCCTTAGGCTGCAACTGAAGTTAAAGTAACACGAACTGGCGGTCTACATTGCTATGTTTGAGGTCTCCCAATTTCCAACCACATAAAATAACACCTGTTGCACACAAAAGAACAATACTGGTTAAGATAAAATATATTTAATAACAGGAAAATAGCTGTGTTCATTTATTTAGATTTGAAGAGAGTATACGTAATATACAATCAAATCGTTGATGATTTCGCAAAATGGAGAAGGAACTTGGAAAGTGGGTTTTGGATTTCGCGTTTGCTCTTATATGTCTTGTATTGTAGTTGAGTCTATGCAATGGAACCCCACACAACACCGTTTCTGTATCCAAATAAACATAAGAAAATTTAGCATCATCAGAATCCTGAGGGGATAGGTTTTGAGCAAATAGGGATGGCTTACTTACGTGAATAAGAACAAATTGAGGTGTTGATGAGTGGGGTTCAATTCATGCAAATGTTAGGAGAAGTATGACTTTTTAATAAATTAAAAATAAGATTTTCTGTATTTTTTTTGTTCTGTGTTTCGAGAAAATTATGCATTATGGTCTACAATTATTAATTGGAGATTTCTGGAAAATAAATAATTATTTGCTAACAGGTCCATCATTGATGGAATAATAAATGGGAATGTGAAATATCAAGCTCTTTCAAAGTGGCAATGGTCTATAAAAAATTAATAATGGGTGGAAAAAGGCTAGCACGTTGTGAGACGTAAGGATATTTCCATCGCAAAGAATCTAGTTTAGCAAATGTAGAGTACTTACAGAGACGTTGTTTCAATTATTGGAGGTCGAATATCAATGATGTATGAAACCACTGTTTCTACGTATTTTTATATTATTTCATATATATTTCCCACACAAAAATGTACAATAGGCTCTAGGCAAGCCGATATATTGAACCTTTCGGCTTATCTAACTACAGGAAATCAACCGTTTGATGCTTTTCAATTTAGAATAGTGTTCAGATTTTGGAAAAGAGTGGTAGACTGTAATCCCCGTAGCTTCATACCTTTTTTTTTCATATATATACAAATATTTTGATGGTAGAAGATTTACAGTATTTTTTTTTCTTATTGATTCAAAAGTCTCGTTGGCAGATCAAACTATATGATATCACTTTGTTGTTATATATAGGGGAAGACAAGCTGATGGTATCCCAAAAACGACATTACTATACTTTAAAAAGATGTGCAATATTATATCAACCGTAGACACCCTATTCACAAAATCATTTAGGCACAAAGATATGACCCCTTCAAGTTATTTAATCTCTAAGACACGAAAATAATACACTCCCGATTGTTTATACAATCATATGCTTTCTTATAGGTTATTGTTATTGATATAGAACTAAAATAGTCAGCAATTTTGTATAATTCACATCTACCACTGACTGTGGTGGTTGAGGGACGATTGTCACACGAATCTTGTAGGTCTGGTTAAAAAGATTTGGTAACGATTATTTGGGAAAAGGCTTATTTTCCTTGGAGAACCGGTGACTCATGCAAACTGGAATAACAAAAGGCTTCGTTCATGATTCAATTAGAATCTTCCAAGGCACATACTTGACGCACCCAATCACATCTGTACCCTATGACTATGAGAGACAAAACTATACAGGTCCCAAGTTGAAGCAAACCAATTCCCATTATAAAAAAAAACCTGTTCATTTAGCGTAAAATGTCTTTTTTTTTTTTTAACAAAAAAACAGAACATAGGAAGCGCCAAGTGCCAAAAAACATCAGTTCTTCAGACACTTTCTTGGACCTTCCATTTCTTGGTCTTTTCAAGCCTTAACAAGGCTCCGAGCCCCCCAGTTACTTTAAGCATATTCACTGTTCCAGAAAGCAATGCACCTCAATTAATGGCCATTCAGTTCCTTCTCGTTCGTATTGAAGCAGAAGGAAAAAAGGAAGAAGAAAATCCAGTTGTCCCTTCTTGTATCATCCGTAAAAGCTAGGACCATTCAGACAATAACGGTTATCTGCAAAAACAGCATATTATATAGACACTATTTAATCCCCTAAATAGTAAATACTCTTAATGTTGTTGGTTGGTAGTGAAGAGCTAAAGGCCAAATTCGTTCTTTTCAACCTCAAAACCCAATGCAAGGGAGGGGAATGTACAAAGCAACATAAATGGAGGAAACTCACCAAAAGCTGCTAAAATTACTGATTATCAAGTCTTGAAAGAGGAAAAGAGAGAGTATTATATAGAGCCCTTCAAGCAGAAAAATTGGAAAAGGGCACAATATCATCAAAATCCCAAGAAGATAAAAAGTAAAAGGATGACACAAGCATACAACCAAAAAGTCAAAACACTCTAATAAGCTAATAATGTTCACACAAAAAGGCTTCAAAACTACTTGTGCTGCCAACACTTGCTGGCGTTATTGATAGCTGTTCGATGAAGTACCCACCGCTTCCACCGCCACCGCCGCAATACTCTTCATACCACGGTGGACTACACAGCCACGAGTCAACAAACACGAACTCATCCCTTAACTCGGGCGTGTCCTCGAAACTCGACGACCCGAGACTCGGTAACTTCACTATCTCACTCAACTCTTCTGGAGTCGCCACTGCCAACTCACCAGCCGATGACGTCACCTCCATAGTCGATGAAGACGATGATTGCACCACAGTGGACGATGATGACGCATTATTTGCAGTATTGTTATTGTCGTCTTCGTCGTCGTCGTCGTTGCATTTAAACTCCATTGAAGCGGCTTTAACTGCAGCGGCTTGCACGTCTCGAGGTGAGTTGGAAGCCGGCCGGGGAAGCAACCCGGCGAGCTCCGGGAAGTTGAGGATGGCAGAGTTACCTTTAATGGTCATAGTAGCGACGTCATGAGCACGTGCTGCCATTTCCGGTGTAGAGAAGGTGCCGAGCCAGATCCGGTTCTTCTTACGGGGCTCTCGGATCTCCGACACCCATTTACCCCAGGTGCGCATCCGGACACCTCTGTACACAGGATGCTTGCTGTTGTCTCTAGTTCTCTTGGGCTTTCTCTGGTTCTGTTCAAGTTCAGCATTAGGGTTCGAAGATAGCACGGATGATGAAGAAGGTGAGGATGGAGTTAGTGATGAAGAAGAAGAGTTAACGCTTGATTCCGCCACTGAGAAAGTTCTTGTTGGACTTGGCGGGTCTGCCATGTTAATTAGCTTAAGAAACACCTTCAATTGCTAAGTACTTCGATATATAAGCTCTTGTCGTTTCAGATACAGAGCAAAAGCTTAAAGGGGTTGGTATTTATTCTGAGTGAGTAAATTTATTTATAGTTGTAGCTTGTAGGCAGACGGAAAGCAGAAAATGCAGGAAAAGAGAGATGAGGCTTAAGGAGGTGAGTGTTAAAGCTATATATAAAGGTCAGTAGTAGAAGCTAGCTGGAGAATTGAGAGTTAGAGAGATAGGACCGGTCACAGGGGAGGAGGGTCAAAGCAAAGGAAAACGTGGAACTTAATAAGTGAATCCACCAAAGGCAGACGCTGCATTCACCACTAAACAAGTAACTAACCCAATACGTACATCCCATACCAATTGCACACGAGTTTTTTCATTAAAAATATCTCATAAAAAAATAGAGAACCTATCAAATTTTGAATTTTAGTATAAAATCTGAAATTAAAAATTAGATTTTATTTTTTCATAAAAGCTTGAAAATAATAAAGACACCAAAATAAATGGTCTTCAAGAGTCAGTCTCAGTGGAATAGGATTGGAGAATGGGAAGGGGGTGAAGCACTCACAGCTGGCCTTCAGAAATGGACTAGCCTAACATTCATCCTAGTTTCATAATAGCACACAGTAAATGTAAATTTTTATTAGGTACAGAACATCATCATTGTTAATTGTTCCCTTCTTTAGCCAAATGATATGGCTAAAAATTAGACAATATTTATAAATGGACTGATGTTTGTATGTGTTTGGTAATTTGGGTTTGGCTAAAGAAGATACGATAAATTATCCACCCATCATTTTACCACTAATTACTATATGATCCCTGTGCAAGTCACGTTTCTATCCTCAGTAATTAATACCTTAAAATTGGACTGTCGTTCCGCAGTTTCTCTTAGTTTAGCTTTGATTCTGCGTTTAGGTCAAAAGACGCAAGACATTCAAGAACAATTTTTTTAGGGTTGCGGTGATTGTGAATCCAACAATTATTTTTTCTTAAAGGCAAACTCAAAATCAAAATCTAGGGGAGAGTCTCAGATCCAACCATAATTTGGTCTTCAGATGAAGAACCTTACCACCAAGGTTTTAAAAGTTGAAACCTAATGACCTGGTTGGGTCCACATTGAAATTAGCAATTTAATTGTCTGTCGGCTGATCCGACCCGAGAAATATCAATCGGTTAAACCAGTTTTAGTAATGTTATTTTATTTTATTTTCCTTCTCTGAATTTGTCTCCTTAAATTAAAATCTTTCGAGTTGATAATAGTAATTGTGAGCCTTTTGACTTGCTGGGGCCCATAAACATCTGTTATCTCATGCAACAAACATATATAAACTGAAAGGTTAAATTATTGATAGAATGCGTAAATGAGTCGTACGCATTCTTGTTTAAGTTTTATTTACAAGGGTGTCATCGAATGCCAACTTACAAGATTAAGACTGAAAGACATATGGTCTAATTTAATCTACAGAAATGGTCTGGTTAAACAATTTGCTTCTTCTGCTCTATTCTCTGAAATCAGACGATACAAATATAATTCAATTTTATATACCAGACCATTTATGTATATGGATTCAATTGCCTGATTTAAACACTAAATAATAAGTAGCCTTAAGGCAAGAAAACAAAAATTGAGAATGGAGGTAAATTGTAGTGTTAGAGAACTTTGAACTATCAGCTTCAGTCATTTAAGAACTGGGAACATGGTACGGTATTTGCGGATGAACATGCCGACAGGTAGTTTGTTCATGGTGTCACTTGTTCCAAATCAACATCCAAAGGCGGCAGGTACTGTAACTTGAATTCCAATCCATCTGCTGATAGCGATTTCTTTGTTATAAAAAGTCCAAGGTGCAGAAATAAATGAGTAGGGAAAACCCCGGTTAAGGCTTACAAGCCATCATCTTCAAAATAGTTACCGACATTTCGTAGTCCGATCGAATGTTAGAAATTCGTACGCTTTGTGCAGTACTATGAATTACAAAACCCTCGTAATAGTATCACTATCCTATCCATGAAATCCTAGTGTTTTCAAGGGTCCATTTTCTTAATTAACAATGTTGCAGATGGAGTTTGTTAGGGAATGCCCGATTGGAAGAGTTTGTGGGGGACGACAATTTTCAGCACATACATATGGAATGGAATTAGCTTTTGAGAATAATAAATTGCATTGAGAAAGAGCTGCTATTGATCGAATAAAGCTAGATTGAAGGCAAAATCATTCGTTACAAGCAACAAATACAATTTCCTGGTTCAGAAGTACATCCATTTATTTTCTAAATTCCTCATAGTCACTTGGACGAGGATGACCGCAGTCGGTTTGGCCAAGTACTAAATATTGAAAACAGTAGGTGCTTAGAACATGATCAATCCTCGGCTTTCATTAATGAAGTGGACCCACTGACATAATTTTACTCCGTTTTTCTTGTTTCATTTCACAAAGATATTTGGATGTGTTAATAAATCATTGTGTTTCCCTCACATGCCACTCATGTGCCACCCATGCCCGTAAGGCGTTGGAGGAAGAAGAAAAGAAACTGCATTTATTTCCTCAATATTGGTCCAGAGTTTTCCCTGCTGCCTAGGTTCGTGTTGTTACCATATTGGAGGGGAAAGATAAGATGGACCATGTTATTTAGAATTAAAAGCACACAGGAATTTTATCAATAATCATGCCTGCTTGACGAGCAATATCTCTTTTTCTTTGTCCCTTTTCACACAGTACAATCGATCCTTCACTCTCATGTGGCTTGGAGCTTCATGAAAGCCCTGTAATCATATATTTGTCAAGAAACACAACAGCAGTTGCGTTGTCATTACAATGTGCCCTGCTTAATCTGGTGAGTGCTTATTCGGTCATTATGCATATAAATGTTGACATCTGGGTAGTTGGCTAGGTAGAAGTCCAATGGCATTGCTTTAATCGGCTGGACCCACTAGAATTTATTGCATTTGGATTCTTACAGGAGGCACCTGATGGGCTTTACAAATGTATAGGCCCCCATACTTCTATTTTAGCTTACCCATCCTGCACTTTTAAGTCTGGCAATCTTGCAAATACTCTCTCCTCCCAATATTGTCATATTAATTCTATATTAAGAAGGGAATAATAACCTCTGCAATACAAATTCGTACTTGTGGTGACCTTCAATTCAAATTTAGAAGGCGACTTTAGCATCACTGAACTTCTAGTGCCGTTGCCCATTGGTGAACAAACAATCCCGTACTAGATGATCTTAATAGATGTATGTTCTCAGAAATGATGGTACAAATGCTTCATTGAGACTTGAGAGAGGGGTTTCGTTGATGACAACTCCATTAAGCTGGTAAACACTCAAGATAGGCTTGCTTCCTTCGTCTTTGAAAGCCGTCCATTTTGGTCGCTGAATATTTTGTCAGAAGTGTCCTTTTTGGTGTCTGAAGCTTCCGAATGCAACAAAGTCTATATCACGACGGAATTCAATCATAAGGAAGCGAGTTATTGCTCATGGACCCCCTATCCAGCTACTCTGAACTGGAAATGGAGCACAAATAGTGTTTCTGTCTTTCTGAACTCATGTTTGGAAGTTGCATTGGTACGTCAAGAGATGGTAGTCATAAGTCGCAATTGCTCCACACTGCCAGTGGCATCGACAGCCATAACTCTGCTAAGATAGCCATAGGAAATGCATACTTTGCTGGGAGGTTGGAAGTAATGGACCAACCGTTGTAGCTTGTTACAGAGTTGATAGTAATAACCTAACTTGCCTGTTACCTGTGTGAGTTTTGCCGAGTGGATTTTAGAAAGTTATGCTTTATAACTGTGAATGTAGGTTCCAATTAATCTGATTATTTTTAATATCCCCTCACAAACTCAAAAAGATTGAATATCAGTTTTTAGTGATAATATCAGCAGTTTAATATGAAGATAAATCGAATTGTCCATTAAATAATATGATATCGTCTAAGTTGAAAATCATTTTCATTGTATTTAGTACACTCATAGAAAATATTATTTTGAACAGTTTACATAACGATACGATTGTCATAGAGGAAGATAGTACAGTAGAACCTCTTTAAATTGATACTCGGTAAATTAATAAATTCTTTAAGATAATATTTTTCTTCGGTCCCGACTTGGGCCAGTTGAAAATTTAATAAATTTTGATAAGATATTAAGATAATATATTTTCAAAATATCCCTATATAAATATAGGGTCCCATTAATATCATAAATTAATAATTATATAAACTTACACAAATATAACTAAGACAATTTAGTGAAATATAATTCTAGTGTTGTTTGCTTTTTCTTAAAATTTAAGTCATGTTGGGGGGTAAGAAGAACAACTCAACATTATGTAACCCTTCAATATTTCTTGGATGTACTGGACAATTATCTACCACAAACAAAATTCTTCTACCATGCATTTTTTTATCAAACCAACGGATATATTCATCAAAAAGCACACTTGTCATCCAAGCTCTTTTGTTGATACGGTAGTGACAATTCAAGCTATTCATGTTGACATTCTTGAAGCAACGTGGCTTTGCATATTTTCCAATAATCCATAAAGGGATTTTTTCAGAGCCATCCTCATTGCAACAAATAACAACTGTTAGCCTTTCTTTGTCTTGTTTTCTTCCTTCAAGTTGCTTCGTGGTAAGAGAATGATCAGCTTGTAACCTGTAAAACAAACCAGTTTCATTCATATTAAAAACATCTTTCATAGGGAACTTATTTATTTTTTCCTTATAGACTCCAATTGCTTCTCCATGTCTTGTATATCAACCGAACCACTCTCTCCGGAATGATGAAATGACTTGATACCGTGTCGTAGCTTGAATTTCTCAAGCCAACCTTGAGAAAATTTGTGATCAGAATCTTATTGAGGGTATAGAAGTTTCATTGTATCTCTTACCTTCTCCAAAATTAGCTCTCCGGTCATATTCACACAATCTTGGTACTGGAGAAACCACTCATAAACAACCTTCTT